>VZTL01063985.1:26424-36940 GCA_013400535.1 Scopus umbretta
GCGCCGGGGAGAGGCTTTCCCACCGCCGTCGTCTTTGTCTGCGCAGCCTTTGCTCGGCTGCGTGCGCCGCGGCGCTGGGGGCACCGGCGCTGCTGAGGAGAAGCGGAGCGCGGGTCGGCTGGCTGGGGAAGGCGCTGTGCTCGTCCCAGGGCTCCGGTTTGGAGGAGGACCCGAATTTGCATTCGCGTAGCCAAGTGGAACGAAGATACGCCAGAGGTAAAACTGCACGCAAGATGTGCTGGTCACAACGTGTTCGAAACGCATCGTGAAGTTTCATGGCAGGCTGAGAAATAGTCGGAATTCCTTCATGCTTCCTGGAGCTGGTTGGCAGATAGAGTAATGCTCAAGTTGTTCTGAACTGTAACGCTTTAACTTTTCCTCTTTTCAGGACGCTGGAAGCGCGAGCAAAGCTAGAATGATAGCGTGCCAAGGCAGAACCCGTTTGTTTCAAACTGCAGTGCGAGAGGGCACGCAGCTCAGGCTCTGCAGGTGGCAAAGGACTTGCATACTTCGAGTGTGGCAGACTTGTAAAATAAGCCGGCAGCACGAACATAGAAGGGACAATTTAGGCAGAGCTTGGGTGGAGGTGGAAGGAGATCTTGGAAGGAGGATGAGGGTGGAAGAAGAGAGCTGGTCCGACAGTAACAGCTCAAGCAGCAGCGCTTCATGAACTTTTGCTGCTGAAATGAGTTTTGGAGTAGTGTCAGATGGGGCTGAGGTTGATCCGGTAATAGCCTGAGTCAAAAATTTTCAGAGGAAAGTTTTCTTTGAAAAACACTTACTTATCAAACCCAAGATGTTTGCTTTGAAACCTACCAACGCTAATGAATTTCTACTGATGCAGAGTTCTGCTAAGTCTGCTTCTGGGCCAGCATTGCTGGAAACATTGAGGGTCCTGGCTCAAGGATAGGCCCCGGCGCCCAGGGCAGTACCTGCTGAGGGCTGTTGGCAGCTTCCCAGCTGTGCCCCAAACCCTTTGGTGCCAGACTCCCCCGAGCAACCCTGTAGCTGCTTGGAGAAAGTGAGACATTCCCCAGGATTTGACTCTGCTACGGTTGCTGAAACTGACAGGACTACTGAATTCCGAACAACTGCCCTCTTGCTGGGGACTTCATGTGACTTCAGTTACAGTCTTATGTGCACTTCAAAAATTCACAATTCACTGAATATGTGTTGTTATGATGTTGGGTTTTTTTGAAGTTGTTTTGGTTTTTTTTAACTTGGCTTTCAGCTAGCCCTAGCCAGCAGTTTTGCTTATAGAGGTAAACTAGGTGGAAAGAAGCAATTCTCTGTTTTGGTGTGTCACACTAGATGAAACGCTGCAACCCTTGTCATGCTTCAGCGTATGGATGTGTGGCCGGAATTGGCGAAGGTGTCCGGATGAGGCTGTTACAATTCCAGTGCTAGAAAAGCCACCTGTTCCCTGGCTGCTTTTGCCCAGTCTTAAGCATTATGAGGACAGATTAATTCAGCGCACCAGATGAGCTTTCTGTGTTTTCAGGATGAGGGTTTTGTTTTGTTTTGTTTTTTGTTGTTTGTTTGTTTTTTAAAAAAACTTCCGTTATTTTAGGTCTAATCTTTTGGACAAGCAACTCTCACTTGTTTAAGGGTGAAAGGACTCAATCTTCCCAGCTGCTGAGGCTATCACACGTACTTTGGGCAACGTACCGAAGTCTCTGCCAGCTTGATTTCCCTATTGCTCTTCGAAACACTGGTATTAGTGGGGGAGGTGGATCACTGCAGGAGTGTGGCAGCTCCCAGTAGTAATGTTGCTCAAGGAAGGAGCAGTAGGTGGTTCTTACAAGTCCTGAATTGATTCTGCTGTCTAAGAAAAAGGAGTCTTCTGGTATGGGTCTTTCCTGCCACACACCTCAGAAGCAGTCAGCACTAATGTGACTGATTGACAGCCAGCTTCAGAAATGGTGAAGAATAGAGTGAGCATGGCCATTTGCCAGGAAAAATGAAAACAGGAATGAAGTGTCCTCTTTTTTTTTTTTTAATTTATTTTATTTTTGTTTTGTTTTGCTTTGGTCCTGCCCTTCCTCCCTCCCCCAAAAATATAAGGAACTCTTGATCCCGTAGAAGTGTCTAACTAGTATTCTGTAAGAGGCTGTAGCTGGGCTACTTTAAAAAATGAACAGGCTTTGAAGGAAGTAGCTTGCAGGAACCCTGGATATCATTGTGCTTGGACTGTGTCTGCATATGACAGACAAATAGTGAATAGCAAAGCTGTAGAAGACTATAAGGAATAGAAAACTTCAGGTCTGGGGAAAACTTCACTTCTAGGGCATAAGGTATTAGAGGGGAAATCTTCCTGGGGAACAAGCTATCCAGTTACTGCCTACTCCAGTTCTTTCTCTGGAGCATCTAGTGCTAGCTGCTGCAGGAACCGAGTGAACCACGTAAACCACACATCTAATTCACTGTATTAATTTCCGTAGTGAGACAGAACTCGCGCAGGGTTCACTGTGACTTTTGTTTTGCTGACTTGTGTGTTGACTGCAAGGATCTGCTGGCAGCTTGCTTTGGCATAGCAGAGCTGGCGTTCAACTTACCGGGTAGGCTTTGCTCATTGCGAAGTTTCACAGCTCTAGGTCCTCGAAACCCTTCTCACTAAGTCAGGGCCAGTTTTACTAGTTCTGTTGTCTGGCTTTTACTGAAAACACCACTTGTCCAAAAAACTCATAATTTCCAAAACAGATCATTTTTCACTACTTCCCACAATGGTTTTTTGTGGGTCTTTTATCAAGGTATCTAACCACATTCATGTGAAGCATTAAAAAAAACCAAGTAACATTACATTGTGTTTATTGATTCTGGGGTAGGTAAATGGACAAGAGCCCTTGGATGCACGGTCTTCTTGCAATTAAAGATACCCTTTAAGAGCTGTGTTATTCTTCAATGTAAGTCATCACCAGACAGCCAGACAGTTTACAAACAGCATGAGGTATCTCAACCATCAGCAGTTTCTAGTGCTTGCAGTTTCTTTCCCCAGGGACCAGGGGGAAGGCTGGCCTCTATTATGTGCTCAGCTGGTTATTGGGTTTGGGCCATTTTAGATCAAAGATATCTGTAAATGACTGTTGAACTTCTCTATCTTTTACAATGGGTGCCTCTCTGAAGTTCACCTTTGATACCTGTAGGCAACTGGGGGAGCTTGGTAGCCATCTTGAATTTCACAAGAGACCTGGCAGAATGTTGTGGTTGATTGAACTCAACTGGAAACAGTGTTGGAAATTTTGATGCCAGGTATATTTCTAATAGGTGGAAAATACTAAAAGGTTCTAGAAATTGTGGCTGAGATTTTCCACAGTTTGATGAAATTAACTCAACTAGTAGATGAGTACTTTATCCCTGGAGACTCATTTAAGGCGCTGAGTTGTAAACGTTGCAGAATATGTGGCCAGAATCAATACAGAATGTAAACATTGTATATTTTGGGGCAGGTAAATCCTATGTGTCAGCTAAGTATGCCTTGGTATCTGCCCCTTAAAGTTTCTATGTGTCCTTCAAAGGGCATCAGGAGGACAGAATACATGTCACCAGTCCAATCTGCAGGTGAGGCTCGTTATGAACAACTGCGCCAGAGTTTCTCCTCAGGAAAACAGGCATTGGATTTAGGAATGTCATTTAACAGGTGACTAAAAACCACTAAGTGTGAGTTTGTCCCCTAGTTTGGCTGCTGCTTCAGTAAGATCATGCAGATAAGGCATTCGTTACAAGGAATAAAAATATTCTCAGCTGTTCTTCCCTGAGCAGGTAGCTTGACTTCTGTCATGTCCTGGACACAGGACGAGAAACAGTGCTCTTTGAATCAAAGGGTCAGTTGGATAAGGCAGAGGGGAAGGAAAGAAAGATAGAAGGATCTAGGATGGCAAACCAAAAAAGTAGAAAAAGAAGAAAAGAAAAAGAAAATGGGTGCAAGGTTGCACACAAAGTTGCTAATTTTTGAAAAAGTATACAAATCCTTGGTGCCTCCCTTCCTCTGAAATGTACTTTATTTTTAAAAAGCCTTTCGGTTCCTCTTTATTGAGGAGCCTGCATGCCTACAGATACTCTATAGGAAAAAAACACCACTTCGTAATAAACAGATAGGCTTCCCCTGGGTCTGATCTGCTGATTCTAATGACCAGAATAATTTGTCACTCAGACTTACTGCTAATAACGCTGTGCCATCAGTGCAGCTTGAGAAAGGAGGGCGTGCTTCTGTTCTTGTCGCCAGAGCTGGGTTTTAAGTTCCGCTTTCTTGTTACACAAGGATTCGCACAGGGACAGCAGTGGGGATCCACGTATTGCCATGACTCCTAATGCCGAAGGTTACTGACTTCTGGACCTGGCTTTTGGGTGAATTTTGGCTGTAGAGGATCATTTGAGTAGTATTAACTGAACAGAAAGCAACAGTCACTGTGTATAACCTGTGCTACAGCACCAACTGAATATTGAGGAAGTGTTCAGTCAAATCTTGCTACCATAAGTGCTTCTCTTGGCAGCGGGGCTGAACCTGGCCTTTACCTTCCTGGGAGAGGGAAGGTGATGTCACGGGGATTATTAGTAGGAGCTCCTCCTCGCCCAGTGACTGCAGGGCTTACAAAAGGGATGCCTTTGTTTCATTTCATTCATAATGACATCTTAAGGCAACTCTTGGTGGAAGAGCCCCCTTTGAAACCAAAGGGAGGTGTAGCAAGACAAAGAGCCTTCTCTGCCTATTTATATTTGCTCTCACTGTCACTGGCTCCTCATGTCATCCAGGACAGAGGATTAATCTCTCTGATCCCTCTATTTCTAGTTGTAAAAGCACAGTGTGCTACTGAGGGTGATTCACTACTAGGCCAATCCTTGTTCTAATCTCTTGTAACTATGAACGCATGAGTCAGAAGAGGAAGGCTAATGGAAAAACGTGGCATATTTCTATGTGTGTATATTTTTTTTTTTTTTTGTTTCCCCGTGTGTGTGTATATATATTTAAGGGAAGATTGATGGGTTGAAATACAGGGAATGATGCAATACCGGGCTTTGCCATGCTTTCATAACATGGGCCACATTATAGCAAGAAATTCTTGTAAATGCCGCCTCTTGCCCTATCTGAGTGTATTTTTGTCCCCTTCTCGCTTGTTTCCCATGGCCTCCTTCAGCAAACCACTCTTAAAGGACTTGCACTTAGTAGCACGGTGAACTCTGCTACAATAGACAGAAAGTGAAAGTTGGCAGTGGCCTTTCTGTTCTTAGTAAGCCTGGTGAAGTCTGACATAGGAGAGCAATGTGAAGAGCACTAGGGTAATAGTTTACTGCAGGTGATGACAGAGAAGAAAATACACATGGGAGCAGTCTGGCTTTTTCTGAAGGTAATGGTAGGCTTTGTTTTTTCCTTCCTTTCTGGTAAATGAAGTGAGTTTCCCTTGTAGTTCTGCGTGCAAAATGTTGTCAGTTTAAATGCGATTATTGTCATCATAGCTTTCAGGGTCATTTTCATCTAGAGCTTGCCTGCCAAATCTGAACCGGACGTGCCAGGACTAGGAAGGACAGTTGTTGTCAGTGTTTTTTTCTTTAGCACAATCTGTGGCCAATCATTTACATTGAAGCTGCTTCTATAAAATGTGTGTATATGTGCATGCATATAATATATAGAAAAAACAAGTAGACTGAAGACTTTCAGAGGAGCTACTGCTCTTTGACTTTGTAAATGATCTCTAGATGAGAGGGTTTTCTTATACCAAACAGTATAAATGCATACTGAACTAAATGCTGTCTTGTTGCAATGAGGGGAAAAAAAAATCTGCTTAGCTCTAAAAAGAAGAGGAAGTTCACTTGCAGCTAAAGGTTTGTTGCAAGAGACAGGAAATTTGAGTCTTGTTCCTGCTTCTGGCCTCTATTTTCTCATTTAAGCTACCTCACCTATGTGTACCTTCATTTCTTGCAAGTCAGTTGTCATCTGTATCATGGTTTTTGTAAGGTTCTTGGATTTTTTTAAAAAAATATTTTTAGCCTTCTTTCCAAGGGGAAGTGGGCTTATGTAATCACACTGCAAATAAGTTCTGAACCTGTTGGCTAAATGTCAAATGCTTGCTGGAACTTCAGATGTCGCAGGAAGAAGGGAAAGTAAATTGCAACGTCATGGCCCAGAGCTGCAGCCTCACCCTGTGCTGAAGCCCGTGGAGATAGCGCTTTTTTAGACACAAGATAGTTCGTGTGCGTGAGTGGCCCTTATGAAGCCTGCAACCACAGGATACCAAACTGGAGGATATCGGACTATGCTAATCCTTCTGCCCATGGGATGGCCTTCATCCATTGCAAGGCCTTCTGAGAGCCTGGGAGAAAAGGTTAAGTATCGTTACTAAATTAATGTGGCACGGTACAGCAGACTCTTCACAAAATTAATGTCTGATAACATAAAGGGGTAGAGGGAGGAGAGATTCCCTTGTAACAGGGAATTACAGGAGTCTTCTCAGGCTGGCTTGATCTTGGGAGTTAACAAAAAAAAGTAGCCTGTTTGATTAAAAGATGGAAGGAGATTTTAACTTTTGGCATAACAAAGCAGAAGCTAATAGAAATGAGATCGAATTTCAGCCGTCTAAATGCATCAGCGTTCTTATGCAGCGTGTTAACACTATGGCCTTGAAAAATCTCGTTGCTTTTGGGCGTGAAAACCTTATATATTGCCTTTTAGCAGTTCCTTTGCGCGAGACGTGATTTTGTTTCTGTGATTCCTGTGACGACGATGTTCAGCTATTTTGTACCTTTCGTCCTAGAGTCAGACCTGACAGGGCAGGATAACTTCTGACTGAGACCATTAGAGTTAAGTCTTTCAGATGCTGCAGAAATATTCATCAAGTTGCTTTCATCACAAAATTCAAAGGCTTGAAAGGTCTCCATGTTGTTCTGTACAAGCTGCTACCTGCTTTGGCAGGTGTGTGAGAAAGAGTCCTGTTCTGGTACACCTGCAGAGCTCTGCAGCTCCCAAGGCCTTTTAGAGATGAGATTCATTTTATGTGTCTTGGTGATGCACTGTGATATTTTTGAGGCAAATCACTGAGGAGGTGGCGTTTGCAACTCTGTATTTTCCAAATGGCAAGAGGTTCAAAATTATTCCTCTTTGACCTTTCCTGACCTATGTGATTACTTTCTTAAATGAAATGTGTGGCTTTGTTTCTAGCAAGGCAATGGGCCAGTGATAGATTAGAACTGCAGCTTCAAAGCTGTGCGTTCAAAGCAGCAGGAGGTGGCCCTGCCAGAGTCCTATGCCTTGTACCAGGGTTGCCCAAGTGCAATGTGGTCAGCATCTGGTGTTTTGGGGATTCTGAGGCACTTGTATCTGTACCACGCCTAGGCTTTTATTCACTAGTAGTGTCGATATCAGCTTCTCCAACCACAAGGCAAGGATCCCAGCTCAGTTGCTGTTGAACATGTTTGATCCAAGATAAGATTTCTCACTTGTTTTCTTTTGTTAGTAATACCTTGGCAAGAAGGAAGCATAGCATTGTGTGGTCCTGCTGCCTGAGAGCAAGGAAGCTGAGTCAGGATCAGTTCCTTACATAGAAAGGGAATTAGATACATCATGCATTTTATTCTTGGCTGTGATCTTCCATTGTGTCTGTTAGATATTTGTTATGGTTGTTTGCTTTCTCTGTGTACTTGAGCTCTACTTGTCAGCTGGGACACGTGTTCAATCTGTCTTATCCGTCTTTGTCTACTGGGAAGTTTTTCAGTCTGTGTGTTCTCACTGTGCAGTGCTACAGGTGCTCTGCACAGACCTGGTAGGGCTGTGATGCCCTGAAGGCATCCTGCTGGTTAGGCTGCTTGTTGGCTGCTTGTCAGCTGCCTTTTTGAGTCCTCCACAGCTGCTGTATTTAGGCTCTCTGGTTTGTAAGACCTGCATGAGTTTGGCTTAGCCTGTCTTTAGTGGCCATGCCTCATGCAGGGGGAGGAAGCTTCAGGGATGGTTCTGCGCCAGGGTGGATGCTCTGCTCAGGGAAGATATGTTTGCCCGTTGCATCATGGTGCTTTGGTATTATTTCCCTTTCCACATGACCCCACAAAGCATATACTCATCCCTTGTCACACAATTTGCATTGCTGCTTCTGTGACTAAAGAGGAGAAACCCAGAGAGCTGACAATCCAATCTCTGACTGACCTCCTTTGAGCTGTATCCTGTGTGGCTCATGGACAGGTCTTTGTGGTTGATGTAATCTAGCTCATGCATATGAGAGACATCTGAGCCAGGAACAGGGAATTTAATAAGATGATGAAACTGTTGGGTTTCAAGTCTGAAAGTAATTCTTGTCAGCAGGGGATGGGAGTGGGAAGCAGCTCAACTGTAGGCAGCACATCCCACCGAGGCCAGTAACATGGATGTACTGCAGCACAGATCTGCTTTTCTGAGATGCTGTTTATCCTCAGTCTCCAGGAACCCCTGCGAATCAAGGAGAGTTGGTGAGTTTCTGAGCTGAGCCTTTCTTCTGTGGGCCTTTTCTTCTCCTTTATTGAAATGTGCCAAAAAAAGAAAAAAAATCACTGGCAGGCTAAGTCATGCTTTAACCTGGTGAGCAATAAAACAGCGCAGTACGCTGTCGCAGGGCCTTCTACGACCCCTTCTATAAAAGATGCTACTCCAACATGACAGCTGTCAGAGGGATAGGTTACTCGAGCTTGTAAGCATCTTCACCACTGGTGTGTGAAGGCGGCTGTGCCTTTCCAGACCTCTTTGTCTCCCCTTGCCATTCTTCCTAGGCTTTAAGCAAGAAACCTGAAGATCTTAAGAAGTCTGTTCTCAGCTGTATGATAACTGCTTCCTCTTTCCTCTCTTCCCTGCAAAGATGGCTGATAGATTATGGCTTTTGAAGAGATACTAAACGCTGCATTGGAAGTTGGTGTGTAAAATGTAGTCTTAGAAAAAGCAATGACTAATTTACAACTGACTGCGGCTCTGGCTCAATCAGACGGTTGCTAAAAATAATCCACCTTCTAATTCCACAGTTGATCTCTAATTAGAAAAGTATTCCAATTCATAATCTGCAGATAGGACAAGATCAGAGACTGAAGTGATACCTCTGTTTTGCCAGTTGGGAAAGTCTGGGCAGAATCAGTGTTTGGGAAGGGAATTTTGGGGGGAGACCAGGTGCTGTAAGGGTGATGGTACAGATTTTTGCACTGGATTCTTGCTGAGTCTTTGCCCCACCCAAATGCCGTAGGGTGCAATTTTGCCAGCAGTGTCTTTTTTTTTCAGGCAGAGATGATGTCCTCCTTGGTGGGCATCTTCTTCCTAGAGGATTTTTTTTTTTACATTTAAAAAAACACACCCACCCCAGAAAACCTAATCCGTGACCACACAGATGAAGACTTCCTGGTCGAAGCCGCTATGTAGCATTGGTTGAGCACTGTAAGACAGCTGCCTGGCTTTGCTGCAGAAGCAACACGACAAGGAAGAGGGAGCCTTTTCAGCTGAGGTATTTAACATTTCCTAAGATTGGGGTCTGAATACTTTCTAGCCTCCTTTTGGTTTCATTTCTAAGTTAGGTGGTTACTGTCCTCTGTAACGGGGCAGTGAGAGAACAGCTGACCTTGCTGAGCTGTGAAACTTCTGTTAGCTCTGCAGGAAATGTAGGTGATGTGAGATTGTACCAAATGACTTCTTTGACAGAGGATGGTAACGGGAGCTTTTGCCACTGCCAGGTAATACCATTCACTGAACAGCATGTGTCCCTGTAGAACAAGAAGTGTAGCTTCTTCGAGGACCAAGGCTTTATGCCTCATTCAGAGAGAGCATGGCTAACGGAGGACGACTGTGTCAGGCACGAGGTCACTTGTGACACAGAGGGGACCGTGCCTGTTCCTAAGCACAGTAGTGCTTCCTTTAGCACCCAGAGAACTGAAGGGAATGATTGGGTCCTCCGAGGAGAAAGCAGCAGTGGTTTGGTCACTTGTGGATTCCTGTCACTTCAAAAATAGCAGGATTCATACCCTTCATCTTTAAATACTTTATGACCGTCTTGATGCTGCGGTACAGCCCATGTGTAGGAGCCTGTGCCAAAGATGGGACTGTCTCTGGAGTGGAACATGCCAACTGTTTTACGTGAGCAGAAGACTGAGGAGATTTTGTCTTGATTTTGTAACATCTGTTGCATTTGGAATAGGGACTAGTTTTCTTTAAAAAAAAAAAAAAATCTTGCATTTGCCATTTAAAAATGGTTAATAAAGACGTATGTCCTTATCTCTCCATTAACTGAATTCAGCAGACATTCAAATTACTTGCCTGTAGTAATTTTTTTATCTACCCTTTGAAAGAGCGAATGTCCCTGAACATTATTGTAACTACTTGGAGAAGGAAACCACGTGGTCAGCAGGGTATGGTCCTGGAAAATACGTGAGAGTAGGGTGGGGTCAGGTGGGTTTATCTTGCTGCAGCTCTGAATGCAGTTGATGCAAAATTCTGACGTGGCCTCAACAGGTTCAATGCTCCCCTCTTCCCAGCAGTACATTTTCCTCTAGGACTAATGAGATTTTAGCTTAAAAAAAAAAAAAA
>VZTL01063985.1:38103-65108 GCA_013400535.1 Scopus umbretta
AGACTGTGGTAGGGAATGCCTTGTCTGTGGGGCTCAGTAATGCCAGTCCCTTCTTTTCAGATGGCACAGAGCACTGTTGTGGGGGGAGGACAGGCAGACCCGAAATACGTGGGCCAGCACGCTCGTGTGAAATAACATGGTAACGAAGGGAAACTGTTTGTGCTGATGCTTCTCCCCATCCAGTGTGTGTTGGTGTCAGTGCTGGCGTGGGAAGCCAGGCTGTTTGTCAGCCCTCTGAAATCGGTTGCCTGGCCTTTAAACTACACCAGGGACACTGGCAGTAAGAAGAACACATGCAGCCTTTTTAACTGCACAATATGTCCCATGATAAGGTTGCAGCTGGAAGAGGCCGTCTTGTTCTGGCACTGGAGGGGAATTAATTCTATTCGCAGACCAGGACTCTGTCTATAGGCTTTATACAGCTTTACTTTTTAATGCTAATGCTGTGACACAGAGATTCTTGAACTCTTCATAGCATAATTTGCATGTTGAAATTGATGAGAAATACCGTGTTTACCTGGCTAGGAACTGTCTCAAATCAAGGTCAGGCAATTTCTGGTGAGGATGCAAGTGTGAAACTGAAGGAGTGACTCAGATGTGTACTGCTCTTATTGCTTGTCTTACTGTAGCACTTCAGGCTGTGCTCTTGGTTGTACCAGGTACTATACATTGCCATGGAACAATACCACCCCCACAGAAGCTATCTGTGCTGCTGAAACGGCCTGGAGCGGGGAAGTGGAAGTACTGTTATCCTTCCATTGCACAGAAGTGACTAAACTGAAGAACTTGAATGATTTGCTTTCCTGAACCACAGCCAGCGAGCACACCTCTGTATTGCTTACATTTGAAATAAAGATGGGCATTTATGTCTATGGGGCTGTGGACCCCCAACTGGTGGTTCTGTCTGGAGCACAAGTTCTCGTGCAGCTCTCGGTACTGGCTCTTCCCCTGTTGTCCTCTGGAGAGGGGGGGTTCTTGTTGGACATTGGCAAACATATAGAGAATGTATCAGCATGGAAAAAGATGGAAACAAATAACGATAAAGTACACGTGGTGTGCCTGAATATACTTCCCAATAAAAAGTTGTCACCAAAATCTGTTATACTTTAACAACTCGTAGTATTCCCCTGTATTTAAAGTGTATTTAAAATTTAAAACTTTTATCTTCAGGGGATAGCAAATGACTTCTGGTAGCTAGTTTTGCATCAGAAGTTCAGGTTGCTTTAACATGTGGGAAATTGTGGTTGAAAACAGAACTTACCAATGTCATGCAAGTTTGTGGAAGAATTGGGTACAGGATGCTTGGTACATTGCCCTTTTTACTCTACCCTTGAACTTTTGAAGGCGCTGGGTTTGGGCTCTCCAATTGCATTGTGCAAGTCCTAAAGAATATGGTTTATAGCTATTTCCTCAGAAAGAGTTTAATTGTTTGTTATAATGATCCACAAATCTAGATTTTATTAACACTTCCAGAGAAAAGATATGTTATAACTTAAACCTATAAATAAAGAGTTACCAGGCATTTAACTCTTAAATCATTCAAAAGAAATACTTTCTTATGTGCACCACTTTGGAAGTTTCTTATTCACCCAGAGACAAAGAAGGAATGATTTCATACTTCAAGACACAGAATCGTTTAGCCAATAGTATCTTCTTTTTACTCTGGCTTAAGAGGAATGTTTTGCCTGGTAGCAGTTAAACAATACTGAAGAATGTTGCTTAGGCGCCTCTTGTTCAAAATAACTTTTACAACAGTTAGCCTCTGATGTAATGGAAAATAAGTGATGTAGCACAGGATTTTCCTGAAAATGCATCATTGTTATCTGTGTACAATACAGAATGTGAGCAATGTCCTCACTGAACAATGATGAGATTGTTTTGTTTCGTCACTATCTTGTGTTGTAAATATTTACGCTGTTTGAGAAGTACAGGCTTTCATTGTCTTCAAAGTAAATTTATGCATTTGTTTTTAACAGTCTTTATTAATTTTGAAGATAAAAATACAGAGCAGCTTTTTTGCTGGATTTCAGTACTGATTTAGAGTTTTGTGGACCCCAAAAGGATTATAGTAGAGAATGGGAAGTGATCATAAATTATCCATAGGTGTTATATTATATCATGTGGACTTGTGTACTAGGATAGAAATTTGCCTGCAATTATATGTTGGTTCAGATTTCTCTCACTGGTTTATACATGTATTAGTATGTACCTCTTTCCATTTGATTGTAACCTTCATTAACATTTTCTTTTAAAAACCATCGATCATCATATGGATTGCTTTGCCAAGTCACAATGACCATGTGGGTGTTTTTCTCAGTTTGCTGTTATTCTGGAGGCCTGGGGTGTTGCCTTGTCCTTGACGTCACCTGCTGTCTTTCCCTGGCATGTCATAGTTTTGTGGGTTTTGGCTTTTGTCCATGAATAGCAGGGAGAGGAGTGTTTTTTGTATCCAGTGGATGTACTGTGGACCCTTCTGTGCTGACTGCAGGGTGATCTACAATTGCAGGGGACCAGCTGCAGGAATCTTAGTGGGCCATTCCCAAAGCTGTGTTCAACAGTAATCTGACCTTTATTTTCTGTTAACTAAAGAATTTCAAATTGTATGAAACCTCACCATTGCACACTGTAACCATTTATGTGGGTTAGCAGGGAAAAGATGCATTGACCACTGCATCACCAGTGTGCACAGTGTGATAGAATCCGTGTAGGTTATTGTTGTGCAATGCTTCTGGACACATAATGAAGAAGGAAAAACAGCTTTTCTCAAAAACTATAGCAATAGGTATGGTATTGTGGCATGTTGTTATCTGACAATGAGTATTATGAAGCAGCAAGTCATCATCCGTATCTTTAAGAAAAAATTCATTTGAGCCATGTGATTAAGACAGCCTAATTTTGGTTCTGCAGGGTGGCTTCAGTGCCAAATCGGAGGGAAGAGTGCCTCTTCTGGAGGGGGGCATTAATTTCCCAGGAAGCCAGTCTCTTCTCATTGTGGAAGTTGATGGGATCATGGCTAAGACAGATACAAGGCAAGCTCTGTGCGTGCTGTGATAGTACAGCCTGCTTGCAGCAAAGCTATGAAGACTCACAGCTGGCGGTGTGATTCATGTGCTAGACCTGCTCTGTTCAGAAGCACCTCAGGGCAGGAAGGTGTGTTTAATGTGAAGGGATGAGGTGAAATGGTGATTATCTAGGCGAAAGCATGAGTGGCACCCCCTTATGCAAATGGATTTGGAAATTCAGTGGAGCAGGTAGAGCAACTTGCTGGCTGAGAAAGCAGCAGCCCTGGCTGTTGACCTCTCCCAGGCCCCCACCATTAGGGCTTCCTGGTGTAGAGCGAAACTTCTGCTTTACCTGTATTTCTTTTTGGTTGTTATAGTTGGAGACTGTCCCAGGGATTATTGATGATGTTATTATGGACTATTTAGTCAACAAACATACAAGGGAGTACTTAAAAATGTGTATTACCTAGTAGACCGCTGGTGTAGTGGAACAAGTTTTGCCTCTGTAGCAGGAGCTTACTGCCCATATGTGCACAGAGTGCCTGGTGCTTTGTTCTTTCCACAGGACATTGGGAGTGATTGCTGATGCTTCTGATGCAGGTAAGTTGCTATTAGTAGCATAAGCAGGCAAGAGCAATTTCTTTTTTTCTCAAGGGGCTGTAATGACTGTATTATTTTGTTATCGGAACAGAGGGAAGTGACACTTGTTTTCTTCCGAATGCTACAAAGCTAGTTCATAACTGCACTTAGCAGCTGATTTGATTTGAAGGGGAAAGACTTGTATGGAATTTTTTTTTTCAGAGGTGCAGATCCTGCTCAGCTTCCACTGAAATCAAAGGAGGGGGTTGCTAAGAGCTCTAGGACCATTATTTATTGATGCTGTAGTTTAACAGCTTGCTTGTCTAGTTGTATTATGTTTGTAAAAACAATCATATTCATATTTTGAGAGGAGTCAGCCAGAGCTAGCAGATTTCTCTATGCATTGTGTGTAGTCTATGGCCATATATTCCTGTATATTGAGAAGCTTTCAAAGGGAACATGGGGGACATGTAGAAGGATCTCGTCACCTTTCTAAGTCATCCTTTTGATTTCAATTACATAATAACATGATTTTTTTTAAAAAAATATTAGAAGAAAAATATTCTTAAGTCTTTAAGTTGATTATTTTTAGGACACTAGCAGGTGGAGGAAAGGAGGAACTGAGATAATAAAGTGAGAAGCTGCAGCTGAGCTAGTAAACAATGCAAGATATATGGGCAGAGGCATAGCTGTAAAGAGCAATAATCCAGAATATATCTGGGTGGTCTGAGTACAAGGGTCCTTCTCACTTCTAATGTTGTACTAGCCCTGAAATGTGAAAGGTGCTGCAGGGAAAGAAGTGTTAGTTTCTCTCCCTTAAGCTCCCTTGATTACATTTGTTTGTCAAGTTAACAAATGCATGTGAAGTGCATGAGCCTTGATAACATCTCCTAAATAATGCTGTTAACAAAGTACTGATTAAGCTACAGTAAACCAAAATGAAACACAGATGCAGGATCCTCTTTTTGAAAATGCACATCTGTCATCTCTAGAAAAGGATTATGTAAGCTACATTAGTAGGGGAGGAGTCCGGACAAGCTCAAAATAAAATAAACAAAAGCTTCCAACTGGAGCCAACACAAGCTAATAGGACTGGAAATATTTGCAAATATGGAAAATGTAGCATACAGAAAGCAGGCATAAGCTATATCCAGCTGGAACGCCAGGATAGGTCAGCAAAGTTAAGATGCACACAGGGATTTGCTAAGGTCACTGGTGGAGTGTTTCTGTTACCTTCAGAGCAGCAACAACAAAAAACCAAAGAGTTTTTATGTTTATAGGGCTTTGAGACTTCATATCAAGACCTCCAGCAGAAAAACAGATTCCAAATCTGCATTAATAGATTATTTCAAGTCTCACTAGAAGAAAGCGAGCGAGCTGATGAAGACGTTACACCTCTTGCAGCGGTCAGAGGTTTATTCAGAGGGTTTCCATTCCTGTTTGTGTTGGTCAGGTTTCATGCTCTGTAGATAGAGGAGAAGTTTCAGAAGACCAGAGTTCACAGCAGCGATCCACAAAGCCTCGGGGCAGTGCTTTCCAGCCAGCAGCTGGTAGGTCCCCTGAAGTCCATGGGCTGCATCCATTCCATGGCAGGATTGTTGTGGCAATGCACAGCGCTGCACTGTCTGGATTACGTGGTCAGCAGTGATCTGTTGCTTTGGTTTTAACCTGCCCACTACCCAAAACAGATTGTCAGACTACTGACCTATGTAACACAGCTCGCTGTCGTTAATGGGAGCTTGGGGAGTTGAAGAAAAGTGTGAGAAGCCTTGGGGCAGGCAGGAATGACTCACAGGTGAAATTCCTTCCAATTCCCTTCTGTTAGTGACTCTCATCTTGCTTATACTACAGGTTACAAGGTTTATCTTTCATGCACATAAAGACAGATTCCTTTATAATCCAGAATGCCTATTGTACCTTAAATAGGAAAACAACTGTGATGCTTGGCTGCTATTATTTTTTTTTTTTTCTCACCCTCCTGTGAGTAATGCAAAGCATGTGTGCACACCTACATACATCCTCAGGATTCTTTTCTTTTGGTAAGGCCTGTGTACATCTACAGCCAATGCCACTACAGCTCCAGAGCTTCTGCTGAAGTTCTCCAGCATATGCCATGTAGCAAGGGAATATGGTGGGCTTTCTGAAGTATAAATGACCTAATAAAATCTGCAGTTCATACTGCATGTTTTTAGATTCCAGCAGATACCAAACTATGGAAGGGAAACCATGACTTGTGCTTACTTGTCCCAAACTAGCTGGGAATTTTTGGCGAAGAGCAGTTTAGCCTTCATTTTGGAATGTGTAACGGGCAGAAAAGCTGCAGTGGGTGACATGTGAGGGACGACAGGATAGTTTCTTCCGCATGGGTTCTTCTAATGGTACATCTCATTGTAACAGTCTAGCAATTCACAGACTGTTAGGCTCATCTGATGGATTATTTATGTTCTTGTTTTGTCAGTGGGGAAACTGAGGTCCTGGTGGGGTGGATGATATAAGTGGCATTTCAAATGGTCTCCCAGCTCCTTCTGCTATAGTGAGGTTACCTGTTGTTGGTGGTTGTCTGCTCTTGTGTACTTAATGCTGATATCCCATGGGAACCTAATTTTCTGCTTCTGTTGCTGTCAGGAGACATACTGCTCAGGGGAATGCCCCAGCCAACAGGCCCAAGTCACAAGCATGTTCTTCCTTCCTTTTTTCTTCTTAACTACCTTCAGAGACAGTTTGTCTCATTTCCTCTGAATCTGACTGTTCTTGCTGCAGCTTCCTGGTCCTAGCAAGTAATGAGGACCCAGCTGATGTGGTTCCAGGTGTCTGCTGGCATTTTTAGTTACTGTTTTGCCTGCTCTGCAGAAAGCAAAACTGGACTACCTCAGTGGGTGAGATCTTAGCTCCACTGAGGACTCTCCTGTGGGCTTTGAGGCCAGGATTTTGACCTCTTTTGCCTTTTGCAATGGCATTGGTTTCTGAAGGCTCTCTACAACAGCAGTATTGCTGGAATCCATTTTGCAGGAACTAGTGTGGCTATAGATAGGGGGAATGGTAGAGCTTCAGGCTGGCCTCTGTCCTGGAATTCCCACATGCCCCAGCCAGGTCTGCAGGAAACCTCCTTGGGCAAGAACAGTAATCTGTATTTGTGGTTTATTGGCTGTTGGCAGCATCAGTAAAGAAATCTCTAAAGGGCCCAGCTATGAAAACAGGCTTAACTTTATTATTGTTTCCTGGATGCCCAAACTCCTAAGAGGTTTTATTAAGTATTTTCCTCCAGTGAATATTGGAACAGCCATGGGGGTAGGAATAAAACAGGATCCCTCCTCCTTCACAGGCAGATGAGCGCCCTGCCAGTGGGACCTGGCTGATGCGTGTGCCCTCTCTGTCCCTATCCTGCGACCCCATGATTGCTTCAGCTTTCCAGGCAAAAAAGAGCTGGAAAGTCCTTCCTGCATGAACAAAACAGCATCTACAGTGGTGGTCATGGGACTTCCCTTGCATGTGACGTTTATGAACCGAATCCCACACAAGGAAGGAGGAAGTTGAGCCCTGATCTGCCACCTCCTGGCTGCCACCTCAGCTGTTGGGTGGAGGTGCTGTAACAATAAGAATCCCTTACTTAGTGTGAGGGAGAGCCTGAACATCTAACTGGAATCCTGAAGAGAAGGGAGTATCTAGGAGCAATCCCCTTACCTTAGCATTTCTTCCCTGAGGGCCTTTTTGGCAGGCCCCCAGTTTGATGTGCTTGGAGCTTGGATCCCTCTTCACAGGTGCCCCACTGCTCACCCCTGGATCAGGGAGCACATGGTGTTAATTTAGCTGTGGAAAACGTCCTGTGGAGCTTGTCACAACTTGCTTTGTGTTGAGTGTCATTGCTTTTCTGGCATCCTTGTGTGTTTGCACTTGGTACTGCAGATGGTCGGTTGACTCATGCAACTTTATCCTTTAATTAGCACTGTGGTGTTAATGTGCTTCAGGTTGATACAGACAGGCTTTGAGAGTGTGCGTTGTTAGGGTCCTTCCAGATTGGGGATGCTACAGTGTGGCATCTGGGTTAAGTTTAGGGCTTTTTATAAGCCACCCTTGAACAAAGGCAGGCTTTATTAGAGCATCTGCCAGGCTTTTTTACCAGAGGAGGGCTGTTTCACATCATCTTTGAATATCTAATTGGATTATAGCTGCTGGTTGAGCTCTTTCAAAGAATTCTAACACATGCTATCCTCGAAGTACCTGCAGAAAAACTGGTTGGATTTGTTTGTCATCATCAGGGGGTAAACTGTGTTTTCTAATGATTTTCCTTGTTCTCTTTATGGTAATAACACGTCTTGCCTGCAAGCCCAGAACCCTTTTTGAGGGGGACACCAAGTGGTGTCCATCTCCTTCCCCTTGGCTCAGCTATCACTGGCAGTAGCACAGAACATACTATCTGGCATATTTTCATTGGAGCTTAACATTCTCTGGATTTCATTTCCTTATGTTTTCTTGGGAAAATACCTTCCCTTCCTGCTTTGTTTATTGCAGTTTGGTATTCCTGTCTCAGCCCACATTTATCTCTCCTTTGGCTTGGCTCCTTTAGAGGATGAAGCTAAACAGGTGTGTAGAGGACCCGGGGAGGTTCTGTGTTTTCTCTTTATGCTGAGATTCAGTAGTGCTGGTAAGTCCCATGTTTCCCTCTGTCCTCCAATAAGGAAGTGTCCTTGTTGTTGCTTGTTTATGCATTTAGATGTGTTTTATTTTTAAAATCAGTGATGCCTAGAAGTTATGGAGGCATTGTCTTCAAAGTTTTCATGCATGCTTTATGATGCACTGTCTTAGCATCTATGGAAGTAATAGAAATCCTGACCACATGTCAGTAACGCTTCTTAATTTGGCTGAGCACTCTAATGGGCAGATAGCATCACCCAGCAAAATGGCATGTGCGATTGGGAAGCAGCAGGCATTGTCTGCATTTTTATTTTTGCTCATGACTTGCTCTATGACCTTTGATAACTGTTTCTCCCTCAGTGCAAAGAGGGTACTGAACTATCATTCCCTGTATAAAGTGACTTGGAATATGTAATTTTTTTTTTTTCACATCTAATCAACAGCAATCAAAAGATTTGATCCTGTTTTCATTTTACACAAATCCAATATTCCTGTGGAGTCTAACAGAGATAGAACCAGATTGACATCTTTCACAGAATCAAAAACCTAGGAAGCTTGGTCTGCCTTTAAAACTTCCAATTAATTAGATATTCAATAAAAAATGTGTGCAATATAAGTTAAGGGTATGCACTAAGTGCTAAGCTATACTACTTCCAAATTATTAAGCAACAGAATATATAGGCCATCTACCTATTCTCTGTTTTCTGCTGTCAGATTCGAAAACACACACACAAAACATTGATGTGTTATGGAAACAGAAGAACAGTGCATCATCCAGTTGCCCTATTTAGTATAGTCCCTGCTGTGTTAATTCCCCTCTAATCCTTTCTTTCAACACAATTGATTGTGTCTCATTTGTGGCAGGTTACATTCCAAATAAACACTCAATGATCCTACATGTTTCAAAAAGCTTTTTATTTAATGTAACTTCACTAATCTAATAAAAGTACAGCTAATTATACCTGCCTTTCAGATTAGTATTGCCAGTTTTGGGTAATTTATGTCAATCACTGTCATTCCTATGTGTAATGCTTCCCTTTTTTATTAGTAAAAGAAGAATAAAGTGTGTGTAGTCCAGTGGATTCCTGATTCCTAGCAAGGGATTTTGGTTCTATTATTCTCTAATAGCCTTAAGAAAGGAAGAGCTCAAGTGCACCCTCCTATTGCCAGCTGGTACGTGTTTATATGAATGACAGGAGCCAAATGCAGGCCACTGACTGTTTTTAACCAAAGCCATGGCATTCAGCCTGATTCGAGATGATGCCTGAGACAGTTTGATCCAGTGTGGTGGGGCTGACAGTTGAGGAAACTACCGGCACGAGCTTTGCTCTCCACACCTCCAGGTAGCATGTTCTGGCTGCTCAGGTTGGAGAGCTGCTCTTCCTCCTCCTCCCTATCCACACAGACTCGAGCATGATCCCTGCCCTCTGGCTCTGCTCTTGGACCACTTTCAGAATTGGTTGATAATTTATTTATTCATTTGCATAAATTGTGCTCTGACCTGTCTAGTTCTAGCTCTTCAAAACTCCTGTGTTTTTTCTCACCCAGCCAATGCACCAAACTCTCTCCTGTTCAGAATACAGAGAAGAAATAAGAAGTGCACCTTGGTCCAATTGATGGCTTAGCTTTGATTTAGAAATAATTGTATTTCAAGCTACTTTAACATCATCTAATACTTGTATTTTTTAGGTGCAAGGCCTGACAATGGCACCGAATGAGCGCTGCCTTCAAGCCTCCTTCCTGTAAATGACAGGACCAAACAAGGCGGTGTGATGAACATGCCACTGCATCAAATCTCTGTCATTCCAGCTCAGGATGTTACCTCTTCCAGAGTCTCCAGGAGCAAGACCAAAGAAAAAGAAGAACAGGTACTGTCAGATATGCTTGATTTTTCACAGGAAGTTATCTAAATATAAAATGATAGGGGTTATCAAACCAGACCTGATTCTGTTCCAAAGTCTCAACTTCTTGCATGACTGCTGCTTTTAGTGAAGGTTAATGTTACCAAATTATTGCTTTATTCTCATATTTGCTATTTTAAAGCAGCTGGCTGAAAACTTCTAGAAATTGTTGTTGAGTAACTTCCGCAAAATGCAAGCTATGACCTTCTATTTTGCTTAAGAATTCAAGGCAGGTAGGGATTTTGGATGATGGCTCTAGTGCTGTTGTCACAGAAGCTGTTACAGGTGTATTTTACGTTTCTAAAAGAAAAATAGTAGGGGGTGTAAACCCCGTATATGCAACCATGCATCCTGTTTTCCTTTGCTCTTGGCAGCATCTAGTAGCCATGTTGTGATTCACATTGACTGGAATATCATAAGGAAGGAAACACACACCCGTATGTATGCTTACTGTGCTGTTTGCTGGAGATACGATTTGTATTCTTAACTTGTGAGCATGTGTGTGAATGGAATAATTTTGAGGTCTTGTGGTGCTAATGAGAAATGGAATGCAAAAATATCTGAAGTATCTAATGATTACAAGTGTAATAGAATCTAATTAATATGCTACTTCATAATTTTTAATAACATACTGTGTAGTCTTCACATGTCAACCCTATTTACCCCTGGACTGTGTCTCTGATCAAACCCAAAGACCTTAGTGTGCATCATGCTTTAGTGTACACTGTACTGCATTGAATATTACATTATCTTCAGTTCCACAGAAACCTCTTTGTCGGTTTTTAGCTTTACAAGAGAAACATTCAAGAGAACATTCACATTATGGTACAACTGCAGGGCTTGTTTTGTGGACGGCTCAGCAGTGGTTAATTCTGAGGAGATCTAGGGTGATACTGATTACAGGTAGGGCATAGCTTAAGTATAAGGGACTAGAAAGGCAATGTCATGTTACAGAAAGGGATTTACTAAGACTAACTTTGGGTAGGATAAAAGAAGTTGCTTCTGAAGTGTTAGGATCATCTGCTCTGACTACCCTTCTCACCTGTCAGTTGTCTGAATTGCATCTACCAAAGTCACCAGTGAGTCAGTAAAAATAAATTGTCCTATTGTTGTTTTTTGGAGTCTTCTTCTTAGTAATGTCTTAAAATGGATTCTAGCCCTTCAGATTCTTAAACCAGTAATTAGGCTGGCACACTGCTGCTTTTGGTTGTCAGGACTAGGCAAGAAGTTGTCTTCTCAGATGAGGTGCTCTAAATCCATGCAGCACCTTGACTCAGGAGTCTGCTGGAATCTCTCACTTCCTACTTGTCGCACATAGTCACCATGTGGGCAGCTCTCTAGCTAAGAGGGCTCTGCTGTTTCTTCCCTTTGGTCCCCTCCCATATAGAAACTGTATGCACTGAGAGAAACAGCCCCTCTGCCAAATGCAGGGCAGTGCTGTGAATTGCCTGCCCTCCCCTGGGGTGATGGGGATTAGGAGGTCAATCACATCAAAACAACTTGTGGTAACTCTGACCATGCAGTGAGCCCAGAAGTGGGAGTCCCAAGTCTCCTTCTAAACCTGTTCTTCATTTCTGACTCAGCGACTTCAGTGTTAACAAATCTACCCCGTGTTTCCTTCATGATAACTAGTTGAAGTGTTGATTGTTTCCCTTGCCAGGCTGCTATTGTACTTTCACGCCTTGGGATGTTTGAAACAGAACAGAATGTTTATTTAAATATGTGAAAAATTGCAGAGGAAAAAATGGGGACTGGGATTATGCAGGCAATAAATTAGGCTGACCTGGAAACACTTCCTGTTTCCAAAGTCTTGTCGTTCCTGTTGTCATAAGCATATTCATTCATCCCCCAAGTGTCCTGTGTTCTGCCAAAACCACAGCTGGAACAGCTGGAGTGCTGGGTGAACTGCCTGCCATCCTTGACACACAGCTATGCTGACACTGTGCACGTGAACCACAGCCTGGCCCCTGTGTGCTCTTCTCTGCTCCTGCAAACTGCGTTGCTTCTGGTGTTAACCTTTGATGCTGGACCTAACGAATGAGCTGGAGGGCAGTCAAGCTGTTAATGTGCTGACGTTGACCAATGTGGTTAATTGTTCATTTTGCATCAGTTAGGACATTCAAGGCTACTTGCTAGTCAGAGCAAACCTTGGGTGCAGTCAGGACCCACTGGCCATGACTGTGAGTTTTGCTTATATTTAAAGTATACAGTAAAGGGGAGATAGGGTACAAGAGAAAGAAATTGTAGATTATTGCTGCCTTATTTTCAGTCATTTAAAAATGCCTGTTTCCTAAGGTAGAAACCACTGCAAGATAAAGAGCAGCAGGCAGAGTGAGCGTGATCCAGTGTTGAGCAAATCTGCTGAGCAGCTGTAGATGATTTTTGTGCCCTAGGTAACACCTGCTGTACAAGAGAAGGACACTAGGTAAAACTGTGAAAGAAAGCATTTACATTTCAGTTTTGTAACTTCAGTACAAAGTCAGTGAACTTCGGTACTTTCATATTTCAGTTGCGTAACTTTCCATTATGCAACACAGCTTGCAGTTATTTCTTCGTGTTGCAGATGGCCTAGGCGCTGTTCTCCTGGATTTCAGCAAACACATACAAGAGTTTTTCCAGAGCAAATGCTACGTTTCACAGTTTGATTCAAGTGCCATGATTTTTCTTACCTTACCTTTACTATGTAATAGAAACACTCCTTACCTTTTCTGCATAGGAACAGCAGTAAGCACCTCAAACAAATGTGTACGCTGTGGTCTTAAAATGTTTTGAGTTGCCAGTCTGAACAAAATCAAACAAACCCCAAACCACAATCAAAACCAATTTTACTGCTTCAAAGATAAGTATGTAGGTTTGCTTTGTAATACCAAGCTATGTTCGTAGACCAAGTGTATTGCCAGGTGTGTGCTTCATAGATTGAGCAGGCTCATGTACGTATCTCCTATTTATTACCAAGCTCTGGTGAGAGCGAAGGTAAATAAAGGTAGAGTGTCAGCTAGCAGATGAAATTTTGGCTTGCTTTTGTTCTTGCTATTTCAAACTAGACCTTTGGCTTCTTCTGTACTTGCATCCTGCATTGTAAGAAGTCCTTCAGAGGAAAGGCTCAAGAAGCACAATGGTGGAAAATGAAATACCAATGTGCCTAGAGAGGGAACTTTGCCAGTCTGTGAAAGATCAGTGTTTGTCTTATTCCTCAGCAGGAAGATGCTTTATATCCTGTTCTCTTATCTTTTGTGATTATGATGTGTTTAATTATCCAATTTGTAGTAGAGGTGCAGAGGAAAAATTCTCAAGCTGAACAGTTTGGATCTTTTACTGTTTCTTCTCTTTGATGCTTCTGGTCGAGATGTAGCTCTTGTATTTCGGGTTAAGGCTTGACTGGTTTTAGTAATAGTTTTTCTTGTTACAAGAGAAGGTTTTCTGAGATGATGATTTGTGACTAACAGTGAAGAACAGCAAAAAATCTTTACCACCTTTATCACTGCAATCCAGTTTCTCCAGCTGGGTGATCTATAGTTCCTAGGCATGCCTCATGACAGATTAACATGTAGATTCAATACTTGTGAAAGTCTGGGGCAAAAATCCTACTGAATTTGAAGAGGTGGTAAAAGACAAAGCTCCTGCCTACCATTTCTGTTTTAAGTCCTCAATGATATGTATAAATAGCAGAGCCTGGTAGATTCTGATTCAGGTTAGTGAAATTTTCAAGATTTGAAATAGTTGAAAACTCTGGTTAACAGGAATCTTTCATGAAACTTTTTTTCCCAGTAAAAATGGAGAAGGTCATAAAGGGATTATTACTCTTGCATTTAACTCAGATGAACTGTTAGCTTTAAGGGCTATTAATAACGATCATTAGCTTCTTACTTATCCTTTACTAGGAATAGCTTCGTACTTACCTGATTTAAGGGAGAGTCTCTCTATTGTTTGTGAGATGCTACCCCCTCCACCACCTCCCCATTTGGTGGGTAACATGCTGGTGGCAGCAATGTTTCCAAACGTATCCAAAAACTAACAGCTCTCAGGATTTGGACTGGAAATGAGGAATCGATGATGGCAAATGATTGAGGTGTTGCTCTGGTTTTGTTTTGCTACAGTATTGCCTATTTGAGGGCTTTGTGCCTCACTTGCTGAAGCAGCCTGATGTGTACCACAAGTTCTTAGTAAACGTTAACTGCAGTGAGTGAAGCTCCCTGAGCAATAGCTTTTACACTGCTCTCCTAAAAATGTGTGAGTAACTTCACAACTGTGGCCTCCTGTGCTATGATTTCTGCAGATCTCATAAGCAGATCAGGGATGGGCGGGATCAGTGTTTGAACGAGAGATCGCGAGATGTTGGTGCAAGTCATTTTGGGTGCGCAGTGCTCTTTCTTCTCATGGCCTGAACCTGGGAAGCAATACTGAGTTGTCATCAAACATCATGCAGCATTTATCTCAGAAGCAGATGAATGTGCTAGGCAAATTTAAACTTTCTCATTCCTCTTGATTGATTGAAACTCTTCTGTCCTCTGCTGTAGAGGAACTATCTTCTTGTCTTCCAAGGGCTGTGTAGTATTACTGGCTGCTGTGTGCTCAGCAGAGATGCTATGATTGTCTCAAACATCTCTAGGTGCTTCTCAAAGCTGTCATCTTGGAAATGATGACTATGATACTATGACTACCGGGATGAAATTATGGTGACAGAAGTACATTGTGCTGCACCTTGCTAAATTTCTTCTGCCCTCTTAATGATCTCTTGCATCCTATAACAGGAAAGGCATTATGGCTTGTTGATTCAAATAAGGTATGTCTTACTGGAAAAGTAGACTTACTTGAAGAAGAAAAAGCAAAAGATGTATTTGCAAGAATTTTTAGTCGTAGATCAGTAGCGCAATATAAAGGTGCATGCTTTATGTTGTTGAATCCAGTGTGACATGTTGAGAGCTATTATATTGTTTTTAAGGTACGGAAGTGCTCTGTGCCCTTTTTCATTCACTTTTTGGACTTTGAGCTGTGAGTGTGGGCTCTGAGTGGCTGAACTTGATCCAGATACTCAGGCATTTGTAAGGCTGTGTGTGTGAGTTTGGTTTCACTTGCCCATTGAACCAAATCATTCATTAAGCAGCCAAGCTGCAAATCCTTTGAGAATTTCACCCCTTATTATTTTTAAACTGAGATTTGTGTGTTTATGTGTAGCTATGTAGTATATTAGCACTGTGTCTGGTATTCTTCCTTTATTAAATTGACTTTGTATAGAAGGTGGTTAACTATTGAAGAATTTTTGTCTGAGTATCCTTTAATTCTTCTGTGGGAAGCAAAATACGTCTCTTGCTGTATTGCTTATAGGTTTAGCCTCAAAGTGGGAATTGCAAAGTCCTTTTCTGATAATTCAAACCATGGTTTTTACTTAGTATGTTTTCAATGGGTCATAGAGCATTTCTCAAAAAAAAGTTGATGTCACTTCCCACTTTTTAAAAAATAGCAATCAGACAATTTTTTGACAGAGCAGACAACCTGTGGCAGAAGCACCCCTGAAGAGCTGCAGCGAAAATGCTTTTGTTTCTGCAGTCTGGGAGTGGGTAGGAATATTTCCCAGACCTCCTCATTTGAGAATACGCCAGATGACTGAGACAGTTGTAACATCCTTCTGAACTGTATCCCTGCAGCGTTGCTGTCGTGCTGAGCACATGATATTTCCATGGCTGATTTCTATGCTAAACCAGACATTTTAGTACACGTCTGTTTAGGAGCAGGTGTCTGAATATGCTCTCACTCCAATTACCTTTAGCAGGTAAACAGTGTATTGAGGAGCACTAAGTAAATAGGAAAATTGCTTGAGAAATTGCTTCAGAAACTGGTTCACACTAAATACTTCTCTTTTCTCTATGGGTGCATTTGTACACGCTTGAACACCACCCTGCTTGTGATCTCTCCTTTTGGTTCTTAGGAGAGTCGTTCTTGTGCTTGTCAAGATGACTTAACTCTTACTTGCACCAAACCCTTTCTGGGCATAGCGCTTTGCAGTTGCTGTCGGGTGCCCCTGCAAACATGCTCTCATGGGGCATTGCCTATTTCTTTACTCCTATGAACGCCTTGGCATCTGGTGGTGGTATGAACGCCTGAGGTGTTCCTTCTGTCCTTGCCTGCCTGCCTTCTCCCCATGGGCCGTTGCCACCATTCCCACCCCTTGTCAGGTTCAGGGCTCTCTTCTTCTCTCTCCTGTGTTCCTGGCAAGAGCACCACTAACCTCCCCTTCTGTGTGGTACCTGGAGGGCTGGAAAGAAGCACACAGAGTGCAGCCAGGCCTGGATTAAGCCAGTGGAATTTGGCATTTAATTTGTTTGTGTCTTACTGCCCTGCTAGATGGTGTTGGGCAAGTCCCTTGGTGCCCGCGCTGTCTTTCCTCCCATTCATCACTGCTGACTAGCCTTCTAAAGCGCTTCGAGTCTACAGATAAAAGCTGGGCAGCTGGAAGTGTTTGTCACTAAATCCTTTGAGATGACTGCTTTGCCAGGGTCCTGCTCTGGAGCCGATTCTGCTGAGCTGGCCCAAAGCTCTGCTGCAGAATGTGGTGGGCACGGAGTGTGTGGAGAGCAGAGGGGTCTTCCTCCTGCAGGTAGGCATTGCTTGATCTCTGTCGTGGTGAACCTGCAAAATGCTGTGACCTTCCCAAATTCTGCTCTTTTTTGTGTTTGTGTGCAGGATGGAAAGCTGGTCCTCTCAAACCCTGCTCTTGGAAGCAGGAACATGCTGCTTCCCAGCAAACCCCTGGTGAAGGGAAAAGAGAGGAGGTGGGAAGCGGGAGGGAGGGGAGGGGATGGAAGTGAGGGAGGGAGCTGCTCCCGTTTGAGCAGGCCTGACAAAAAAAGTCGGATCATGACGTTTGATTCTGCATTGTGTTTGTCTTGGAGTGTGTACAGCATGTGTGCATGAGGAAAGGAGCAGATGGCTTCTGAGTGGAGATGAATTAGAAAGACAAACTGCGGGAAGTGGTTTCGAAAGGGATTTGAAAGAGGAGAAAACCCTTTCTTTTAAAAATTCAGTAAACATTACAAAAACTAACAGCCCTTGATACAGCAGCAGGGTTTTTTTAATGTAGTGATGCTTCAGGGAAGAAGTTTTAGGTTTTGCTGTTTGCTGGTAATCAGACTCATTTATAAATGATCTCTGTTTTGATTTTGTCTGCTTACTGCATCTGAACCCCTTGCTTTGGTGTCTCAAGACCAGAAACTTATAGTTAATTATTATGATCTGTGGCTGTTGCATTAACCTGAATCCTTAAACTACCTCTCTGATATTAACACAATCTCTGTCTAGCTTTCACTAGCAGTTCACTTTAATGATCTGAGTGTCATTCTTGGAAAAATATGGTTTTATAAAAGAAGTACTGGTGTTTTAATTATGTGATAGCCAAGTATGTTTTGGTGGTGGTGTTTTGCAGATCTGTTGATGTTTCTGGTGCGTGTTAATGTGCGACAGCTTTCCATAAAAGCAGCCCTGGATCTGAGCTTGTGATCTTAGAGTTTATTTTTTTTCTTCCCTGGTAAAAGCATGCTTGCTTGTTTGCTTTCTAATGAGAAGGGTATGTCACCCATGATGCCACAGTGAGTTGTATGTGTGTACGAATATTTGTCGGTACAGAGTGGCTCTGAAATCATCGCAGCTCCACAAAGACATGGGTCAAGGTCCTACTCATACTTTGCAGTGATTTTTATCATCCAGTGGCTATACTGTTTCTTTAAAGTGATGCTGTCAGGTTCCTGCGAACTGATTTTTAAACTTCTTTGTTTATTAAAGGTAATTTCTATAAATTAGATACACCAGAAGTACAGGGCTTTTTTCTCCTGTAGGATGTTTTGCCTCATGCATTGATGCATAGTGAGTGACTTTGTTGGTTTGCTCTTTCAGACAGGTGTGTTTCTTTACCTGGTGTAATACTTAAAGTAGATTGGGTTTGGGGTTGTTTGGGGCTTTTTTTGGTTTAGGTTTTTGAGAAAAACAAAGACTAACGATTCTGCCAGGGAGGCATGCTGTGGTGTGGTACCCTTACAGTACTCGAACTTCAGAGTTTTTAAAATTGTGTCTAGCTTTCAAGTTGCTGATTTCTCTTTAAACCCTGTACCACAGTGGTTTAAAGGTGTAACTTCTGAGAAGTTATAGCCTTAGGTTCGCAGCCCTGAATTTAGGTAATTCTGCTTGGCTTTTATGTCATTTATGAAGAATTCTTGATAGGGGTGGGTGGAAGTTATTCTTTAGAAATTACTCCTCCATGGTTTGCTGAAATCTAAGCTCTTAGGAGTGTAGCCTTCTGAGTCAATAGTCCTCACACCTAGAAACAAGATCTGCCTTTGGTATATATTCAGCATCTCATAGTCCCAGAAGTGATGAGTCTCTCATCTGCTACTAAACATGTTTCTCTTTGGTAGTAGACATTGCTCCTGTTTTAGGAAGTTGCTTATGGAGATTTTTCATGAGAGCCACAAGTCAAAGCATGCTTTTATTACTGAGCAAGCCCAACTGTGTGTCCCATAAGGTCAGTGGCTGAAATTCAGAATTTCATTTTTGTCCTGGTTTCAGCTTAANGGAGTCAAGAACTGAATTTTGACATGTTCAAAGACAACGGGAAAAATGGGATCACCTCTTTGTGGAGGTTTACATTTATTTACAATGCAATTCTCTCTTCTTGTAAATAAGCACTACTTTGATGTTGATGCAAATGAGTAAAAGTGGCCTGTTTGCACGCACATTACGCACCTGTCAGTGTAACTGCAAGGGTGCATGTTTAGCACAGATACTCATGTACTCAGATTCTGTGAGCGTGGAAACAGTTTTTGGTATAATTTTAACATTAGAACATTTTCAGTAGTAAGTTTGTATCTTATGTTTAGGTTTTTCAGGGAACTTATAGTAAAGAAATGGGATGTACAACTAAATTTTTTTGTGTAGCCTACTTGAGTCTTTAACAAAGCTGGATTTGGGGACACAGATTTCCGGTGTGCCTTACTACCTTGAAGGATAATTGCATTTCCCAGTCTTAAGTACTTATACCTTGGAAAATCACTACTCTAGATCTCAGAGACATACAAGTATTTATGGCTATTTATCTCTAAAAAAATTTTTTTTTTCCTAAGTCTCAAGTCAAATTAACTCTCTGTGTTAACTGGAACTAATGTGTGGTTGTGTTCATTTAGTTAAGTATATTGTACTTAATATCTCAATGAACCTGTGGGGTTTTTGGAGGAATTTTTTGCCCCATTTTTATTTTTAAAGTACACTCTAAATTGCTAGGTGTGAAAAATTACTTGCTGCTTGATGTTCTTGAATAGCTTATAAGCCGACATTTGTAGTTGTTACCTGTTCTTGACCTATGTACTTCCAATATGAGATGAAATCTGAGATCTGTGATATCTTCATGTAAAAGCTGAAAGACTTCTTTTGCCTTTGCTTTCACCTTCAAGGCCATTCTTCGAGGAAAAAATGAAAAAAATGGGGGGAGGGGAAGGCGTGTGTGTTCTGTTCCTTATTTAATGGCTCTTTAGCACATTGTTTGTGCCAAATGTTTTTCCTTTAGATAATACACTGTAACATTGGAGAGTATATCATCCAGCCTACAAGAGCACAGGACCGAGAGTTGTCTTTTGGTTGTGTTTGTTGTGGTTTTGCAACCCCTCCATATCACATTCATGCTGCAAACAAACACAGAAATCTTGTCAATGGGGAAGAAAGTGTCAGAGCCATGTGTTTCATACTAGTCTTTCAATTCATTCATTCTTCTGATTGCAGGTTTAACTTTTACTGCAGAGTTCATAGTCTAGGTTTATACATTACTAGCAACTGTCTTCAGGCAGGATTGTCAGTGCAGCTGTCTTGCTTCAGTCATCGTTACTATATTTATGTAGGGCTGTTTGTAACAGTACTGTGTTTACCCTTTGTCGCAACCTTCTTGGACAAGCTTCAGTATGCCCAGGAAGTGAGGCAACAGTATGTAATTAAATACCATCACCCACACATGCACACTTAATTTATCCAAGAGATTGTCTGCCGCTCAAGGATGTACCAAATTTCTTTCCCAACCTAGAGGTTAAGACCTCCAGTAGAAATTTGGAGTGAAGAGAGCATGCGATGCCTCCCTGCAAGCTGGGATTATCCCATTACAGCGTAAGGCAGTACTTCCCAGCACCCTGATGTTGACACTGAGGGATGTTTCTTCTGCAAGAGTTAGCCGGGCGTGGGTAATGCGCCCAGGTATTAGAGCCTTCTTTTACACTGTTTATTCTGTGTGTTTTGGAGCCTGAATAAGTAATGCTGTTTTGAAAGATGTTTTTTAAGGTTACTAGAATGAGTTGACTGAATTGTAGGAGCTTACAGTTTCCATGGGAAACTGAGCCTTTCCCATTAATGTGGCTGGGAGCAAGCAGGAGCTCAGAGACGCAACCTGTGTGGCTGGGCTGCGTTGTCCACCTCAGAGCTTCGGTTCCCACTGTGTCATGTCCATGCCATGCTGTTTTGTTCTATTTTTTCCCCTTATCATCTGTAAACCTCTGTTTCCATTTGAATGTAGATACAGCAGAGAGCACAAAGACCTGCTGTTGCTCGTAGGTTTATGGGCATTTTGAACTCCCCCCAGTCCAACCAGTCTCATGCTGAGTAGGACTGGTGGCAGCTGCTTATCTCCTGAAAGCATTCCCAGTTTTAGCCTTTGCCTGGCCCCGCTGCTCTACCTCTAAACTATCAGGAATCTTCCTGCCACCAGCAATTTGCCCGCAGGCTCTGGTGCCCCTGTGCTGTCTGTGCCCAAGGATGACATGGGAGTAACCAACTGGAATACAATAAGTAGATCGTTGAAATCCTTCTTTAAGACTGACTTCTGTCTTGTTGTCTGTAGTAAACCTAGCCAAGGCACACACAAGTCTCAGTGGATTAGAGAGTGAAGGAAGGCAGATGAGGTGAACCCATTTTTATGGGTTTTTCAGTTCAGACGTTAAGACAGAAATGACTGTAAAGTCTGAGGTTCTGGTTTATAACCAGAATTTTTGGGGGTGTTTCATGCAGAGCCCTGACCCCCATGTCTGTTGCATCCTTTCTGGTGAATTTTTCTTGTGCAATATTTAGGTGGGTTTTAGCTGTTGTGAGTTTCGAATCTGATTTTGGTTTTTTTGTTGTTGTTTTTTTTTTCCCCCGGAGGAACTTCTGAGGAAACTCTTACAGTTCCTCTTTATAACAAAGTTCTGTTTTTTACTTTTTTCCTTAGATTTCTCAAATGTTTGTGAAAGTGTCTTAACTAATTCCTGCATGTGCCGTCTTGTTGGGGACAACTTGTGTGCAGTGCACTATTCTGAACTTGGCTGTATTTTCTGAGGCCAAAAAGCAGAACAAAGAGCCAAAACTGTAGATGTGAGGGGAAATAAAACCGTTTAGGAAGCTCAATATGCCCCTTAGTTTCTTGGCCTTTACATTCATGTTCAGTCACCCAATTTTCTCTAGTCTGAAGTGCTTTTTGTGGAGTTGGGTTGGGTTGGGTTTCCCTCCCCCCCCAGCAATCAATCTTTTAATGCTTTTTGGAAGAATTCTTCAGGCCATATTGTTATACCCGACTCTTGTTTTGTAGGTGCATTAGTGACACCCACAGTGCTTGGGTAAGCACCATTATATTGCTTTGCAGCGTTGTGAATTTACTGTTGCAGTGACGAGTATTTGAATTAGGCACAGGCAGCAGCCAAAAGTCAGCTCCTACCCACAGGTACTGCTGTCTTTCTGCCTATTGCATAGAAGTATGAGATGTTATGCGGGATTTGTTAACGCTTGGTAGAGAGTTTGGATACTGGTGCTAATTTCAATTATAAATGGATATAGAACCCTCACCTCTTTTTCCCACTGTGGAATTCACATAGGCTCAGAGAAACATCTGCTGGATCAAAGTCTGTTAGCTCCTTCAGTGTGTTCCTGATTGCTGAAACTCCCTCTAGCCTTGTTTGTTTGGAAAAAGTCTGGTGTAGCATTGGATCTGCACAGCCTGCAACATTTCATAAGCCAGAGAGGAGCAGTGCAGCACTTGCACAAGCATGATTATGCAAATTCACAGACAGGAAACACTGCTTGGTATTTAACATCTCCTTATCCCGTCTTGTCCCCATTATGCTTGTGCCATCCAAACTGGTTCTTCCTTCCCTCTACCCTCCTTCCGGGTTAGACCTGGGAAGCGTCCATCAGCTGTTCCCGGGCAGCGCCAACTGAGATGGTTGCAGACAAGGTGCTTGGGCACACACAAACTTGGGAGAGACTATAAAGAGCTAAAAATGTGAGATAAATTGTCCCTGGATCATGACTGTCCTTTCCTAACCTGTGGCCAGGGAGGACCATAAATGCTCATCCCACCGGAGGGTGTATCTGTCGCTTGAGGTGCGCTGCAGAGAAATGCCCAGCTTTACTATCGTTATTTTACTGCTCAGGGGATAACTAATCTTTTGTACTGCAGGTTTCAATTCAGAATAGTTGGGGTTTTTTTCACCCAGACATCAAAGAAGTTCTGATTGGCAGCTTGGAAATTTGCGTAAGGTCTGAAAGGAGGATTTATAGGAAATGAGCAGATGGTCTACTAGAGAATTTCCCCAGGAGGTTGCAGTTATTTAAAAATGGGAGAAACTAAATAGACTGTACAAAATTTGACTGTAAAATTAACCGGTCAGCCAGCAGCTAAATACTTAACCAAAATGATGCAGCTTGGCCCCTAGCATAAGCATGTAATGAAGTGATGTGTCTGTGAGCTGACGCCGCCCACGTTATTTCAAGTTTCACCTAGTAATTGCACATGAATGAAAGATGATTTTGCTATGCGCAGTCCTTGCTGTGGTGCGGCCTCTCCTGCATCTCTTCCTCTCACACTGGCAATGTGATTCTTCAGGCATGCAGGAGAATGCTATGAAATGCTGTTCACTTTAAATGAAATATAAAGCTGCTTAGCAGAACTCCTTTAGTTTTTAAACTGCTCTTTTTAGTCTCATAAACATGAGAATTAACATATTGGTTAAATTCCAATATTTTATTAAGTAATCAAATATTAAATATTTGAGGGGAAAAAAACCCAAATGGCTTTATTTTGGGGATGCAAGAATTAAGAGTATGTTAACCCGAAGTAGTCAAATATCACATGTCATTTTAAAAAAATTGTGAACTCATGTCACTTTGTAGTTGTTTGCCATGTGGATTTAGACTTTCAATAACTGTGTTTCCAATTTTTTTTTTTCCCCGAAGCTAAGATATGTAGAAATTGGGAGATTTGTGTATGGCTGGGTGTTTTTAAATGGACAATCAGATTTTTAGTGCAAATTCCATCATTTCAGATGCTATAAGAAACACTAACTTTGTATGCTACATTAAATGATAGATGGATTCAGAAAACAATTGAGTTCATTATTCTTCAAAAAGTTAGGAAAACATTTTTTTTTTTCATTTAAATCGCTATGAAGGACCCTTTTTAGAAGGCAGATAGGCTTTAATTTTCTCATGTTATGTTTTAAATTGAATACCCAACGGAGAGAACTGTCTGAAATAAAAAGCGTTTAATTACTCTCATATTCATCTGTTTTCTGGTTTGTTTCTCCCAGAAACTTACTCATAACATCTGGTGTCATGGGAGTAGTCCCGTGGGCCACATGCAGACATAGCTCTTCTGAGAGTCCATTGATGTAATGCTGGTGCAGAACATAATTAAACCAGATTTCTCTTCCAGCTTGCTGTGTTTGCCTAGTTCCTCGTAACAGTGGTAATACACCTACTGAATTTAGAAACAACCTTCATAACCTGTGACCTAACTTCCTGAAGTACTAAGAGGAGGAAGGTAAATATCCAAAGGGCTATGTGAAATCCTTACCCTAGATACGTACGTACTTCCCTGTATATAAAGCCTTACAAATGTGTGTTTATGGCAGATTTTCCCCCTCCCCTCCAGCAATTCATTTCCATTAGACTCAGAGTTAGAGCCTCTGGAAAAAATAATCTCAGAATTCAACACTATCTTCCAGATATTAAAGAAAACATCTGAAGAGTGAATTCATGGCAGTGCAGTTGCCCAGGTTGAGCTAAGGCAGAAATTTTGTTTGTGAAGTGCTTGTTCGCACTTGTCGCGTATAAACCAAAACCGGGCACCGCTCTGAGGGTGTGCAAGAGTCTGCAAGGCTGACGTGGAGAATGAAGAGTATTCTGTTATTTAACCAAAGGTAATCTGGTATGAAAATACTGAGAGGAGAATTTTGAACCCTGCCATGGATAGACCTAATCTTGCAGCTTATTATTTACTATTTGCTGGGGTTTCTGAAATTAAGTCAGTTGTATAGAAATGAACATAACATACACTGTTTCAAAACTATTAAGTGTGTTGCACTCTAAATGATTAATTTCAGATGTTTAATCTGCTAACGTTTGTAGTGTAGAATCTGAGTATGCCATATGATTATGCTTCCTCTAACAAGGTGTAGTCCTTTTGGCTTTCTTTGCAGAAACAAAAGATCTCTCCATAAAGTGGTCCTCCTGCGTTTGTCACGTTCGGCCCAATTGCTTACCTTGCAGTTCATCAGGTACAGGGCTGGGTTTCTGCAGAGCCCCTGCCTTCTGACTGGGCAGCCCTGCTAATTCTCTGGAAGCTTCTTGGTTCCCGTTTTTAAAATTGTGATGGAGGAGCTGGAGGAAGACATTAAGGCCCCAGTTTTTAAATGTTAAGAACCTTTGCCTCCCTGAGGTTTATCCATAGAATATCGATCAGTGAAGTATTTTCATAGCCTTTGTTAGGGTTCTGATAATATTTGTGTTGATTTGATTTTTGTATTGGACTTTGCCTTTTTAAAAAGGAATATTCAGTCTGGGAGAAAGGAGAAAGAGCGAGTTATGCAGAGTGCTCAAGATACGGGACCAGCTGTGGTAGTTGAGACAAAAGGTCCATCTAGCTCAGGGTGTTGTCCTTGGCCATGAGTGAGAGACAGAATAAGAGAAACAAAGTATGTAAAGAGTGGTCCTGGCCGCAAGACTTGTACCATCTAATTTTGTGATAAAACTGAATTTTGAATGGGGTGCAGTCATCTGAAAACCTCAGTTGAAAAGTATTGTGGCAGGGAACTGATGAGGGTGAGAGGATGGTATGGAAAAAAGTGCAGTTGAAGGGAAAGAAAATCTTCTCCTCTGCCTTGTGGTGTGTAGAGCATTCCCAAGGTCAGAGGGTGTCCCAGGGAAAGCATGACAATAAATGCAGCTGTCTGGGTAACGTGGTCTGGAGAGTCCTAAGGTTAGCTTTGATCCTTGCAGGAGGATCACCCTTAGCAGAGGTGAAAGGGGAGTCCTTCCCAAGTAACAACCAGTCATGACTGAGTGCTAAGTGACTCTAATGTGTTGAATATCCCTTTCTCTTTAGTCTCTCTCAGTTGTCTTCACCTTTTATCTCTCATTTTCTGCTTAAGTCACCGGAGGTGGGGTTAGAAAGCAGGGACTGTCCCTGAGCTGTCTCTGAGTTTTGGTGGTACCTGAGAAACGTGACCTCAGAGATGTGTAGAGAGTTATGTTATTGCTAAACTGAAGAGCCAGGATTTAGGAAGCTGCACATACTCTCTCACTGTAAATGATACATTAAAGCCACGTTTCCTTTACAGGAAACCTAAAGGCTTGTGAGAGCCTTGTCAGTTGTGTTTGGATGGCTACATTGGATTGCAGCAGGTAACTGATAAAGAGATGCCAAATAATTTGTTGTGTATCTAACAACGAAATCAAAGCAAAACAATTCTGAGAAATAGAACTGAATCCGCAAGTGGTGTGTATTGACATTTGCCTATTGCAGTAATTGCACTTGCAAATAAAGTACTTGCAAATTAGTCCTGTGTTTGTTCACTCTTTGGAAGAGTGTCTGAAAGTATGTGATTTTTGTAGCTAGCTTGCAAAGTTGTACTGACATAGCGGAATTTATTGCTCAAGAGAAGCAGCATGTGAATTTATCCCCCATATTCTTCCACCCACTAAGTTCTCCTTAGCAATCTCTTTTCTCTGTAAACAGTCGACTGAACTTGCCAGCTATAGCAAAGAGGGTTTTTTGTGGTTTTTTTTTTTCCCCACCTTCTTTGTGCTGTATTATTTTCTGGTCTGTCACGTTCTTTCACTGTCTTCAGTGTTCATCTTTATACAGCTTCTCTTGTACCACAGCCCTGAATAATTAGAAAAATTAATTACTAAGCAGCTGAATTTACTAGAGTTGCGTAGTCCAGAGGTATGGGTCTGTGCTTGTCATGCTTTCTTTGACTTCTAGCTGCATAGATATTTATCTTAAAAAAAGAAAATCACCACATCTATTCTTTTGACTAATGAGTAGAGGAAAGAAAATTGATCTGGGAGGGGCATCTTCCTTGCTCTTTGGATGTTGGGAGAATTTTTATGCTTCATAGCACAAAAATTGCTAGGGGTTGCTTTTGGGAAGGGAGGAGAGGTGGACATCAGCTGCTGCAAGGAATGGAGCGTGTTCATAGGAGCTCTCATGCATTATTCATCACAAGCTCTTTTCAGTGGGATCAGCTGGAGGAAGTAGTTAGTCTAGTTTGAGCTACACTAGTATTAGATTTAGGGGGCTTAAACAAGCCCAGGCAAGTACAGCACCAACTCTTTCTCTTCATCTGCAGGTAAATGTAGGGCAGTCAGCAGCTCTGCTTACACAGCTCCGTCTCTTTAGTGTGGATGACAGGAGTCATGCAACCAGGGGAAGCTACACTGAGGATACACACATGCATTCATGCTGGAAAATGAAGCTTCAGGTAGGAGAATGCCTTGTCAGCAGAGTATCTTGGCTTTACAGTTCATTGCAGAGATGCTGTTAAGCCCTGCAAAATAAATATGTACATCAGGGCAGCCTGTCAAGAGAGGCTGCTGTAGAGGCTCCTCATTA
>VZTL01063986.1:286-18591 GCA_013400535.1 Scopus umbretta
AGAATTTTGATGTGCTGGTTTTTGGTTTTTTTTTCTTTTTTTTCCCCCCCTCCTGTGTATGACTAACACATGAACTGAGAAACAACAGACTGGCACTGGCTAGACATCTTACTGGTATTCTCAGTAAGGCCAAGAACAGTCATCACTGTGTCCAATCTCTCTGGTTAATGGTGTTGCAACACTGGGGACAAGTCATGAGTGGTGCTACCACTGTGCAGTAACTGTTCTGTTGCTAAATAAAGCGGACTTAATTTTGTACATTCTTAGAACTCGTATCCAATCTGATCTGCCCACCACATCTAAAAAACATTTGTTTACTTTTTAGGCAGCTATGCTGTTTAGTTCTCAGATGACTGCCTCAAAAATTCTAAGGGAGCTCAGAATAAGCCCCGTAAAAGTGCAACATTAGCGTGGACTCATCTCTGGTGAGAGCTAGTTCTGCTCCAAAAGCTTCAAGCCTCACCCTTCATTCATACTGTTCCTAATCCTTGTCATATCATTATTATAAGACAGAAGTAATAATACCCAAAGTCTGAATCCTGATCTGATTTGGCAGCATAAACCTAACTGTAAAATCTTTCAAGAGAGCCAAACAGACAAAAAGCCACAATCTAAAAAGAGAGCAATGAAGTTTTGTGGAATTAGAGCTTAAATCTTGGTTTCAAAACAGACTAGCACTTGGGAGCCTATGTCACAACTTTCAGCAGGATGTCAGGTATAGTAAATACAGCATTTAATATTGATGCAGTTATACTGGTACTCTTAGCAATATCACCTATTTCAATCTAGAAATGAAATAGCAGTATAGGGAAGCAATTACATCAGGATGTCTTTATATCTGTAAGTGTGGTTGTATTGGGATGTTTTTCAATAAAAACACATATCAGTAACTTAAATGGTTGTACTAATGCCAGATGATCTACAGGAGACCAAGAGTCTCAGAAGTCTTAGATGTCTGTATCACACTAGTATCACTACAATTTTGGCAGGTAATAGCATTTCCAGGCCCACATCTAAGCACCAGATAACATCTGAGAAAGAGAGAAGGTCTTAAGTTACTTGAGCATTTTGAAAATATTATTTTTAAGGCTGATGGAATGTATAAGAATTGGAAAGATAAAAATTAAAGCAGTCCTCCTCAAAGAAAGAGTCAAACAAAGCCATTCTGAAGATACAATAACAAAAGGAAATAGAAATCTGTAATAATGTTCTTTATATATATATATAGGGTCTATTTTTTCTTAATCAAGTCTTCTCTCTCCATAACCCATACTTGCAGAAAACAGTAACAATAGCTATAGCAATATATATAATGCTGTCTGAGCATTTTTATCTGAGACAAAACTATGCTGTTATCTTCATGTATAGAATTGTTCTTCTGAACTGAGCCCTGGAGAAAACAAATTCAATAATATCTCGATTCTTAATTCCTTGATTTAGGTCCCACTAGAAACTTAGGAACTTTCAGTAGAGGGAAAAAGAGGAATTTCTTTATTTTATCTGATCCATGGGAAAACCTCAGGTTCATTGATATAGTCTGTCAGCACTAGGGTGCCTAGTGCTGGAAAGGAAAGAGGCAGCTTCAGCCTGCAGATAACTGGTTTGACTGATCTCTCTCTGCAGCTCTAAATTTGTTCACCATACATTCACATCAGTGCTAGCTCCAGCTCAGGAGAGAAGCTCAAATGCATGGCCGGGAGTTTGCAGGACAGCAAGCCTGCTCAGCCCTGGCTTGAAGCAGCTTTAAGAGCTGGGGAACCACATCCTTGCTTCATGCCGTAGCAGAACAAGTCCAGAAGTCACAAAACCTATCTTCTGCCCACACTGTCAGAACTGCGGTTGTGCGCCCATGCTAGTAGGCACTCAGTGCAGTGCTAATCTTTCTGGCACCAAAGCCTCAGTCATCTATTCCAGGCTAAACAGTGTACTATGGGGATGTCCCACACTGACATTTCTCCTGGAGATTCACACAAGACTTGAGAAAATGCCATCAGCATTTCCCTCTCCTTATCTGAGCTCTCCTGTCCAGATAAGGATTGCTTCTATCCCTCATCTTAGGCTGGGGAAGCAGTTTCACTGAGGACCCTGGCATATCTGATTCTCTAAGACTATCAGGATTACATGAGATCTGAAGCTCATGCCAGATACCAGCTCAGTGAGTCTTTCCAGATCTGTGCCCCATCTAAGCCCAAACTTGTATTTTTGGTACCATCCAGAAACGCAATTGCAACAGTCTTTTCTGAGAGCAGAACTCGCAGCTCTGGTGTGAAGACTGATAGGGTCTTCTTGTGTGGAAAGAAGACTGTACACTAGGAAGGTGATGTGCATGCTGCTTGCAGCTTTCAGCACTCCTCCAGCCATGAAGCCCTTTAGCCCCATTAAAAGTCTGTATCTGTTGCCAATGACTAACCATCACTATCACAAAGACTTCTAGTATTTCATGACTTAAATTTCTGAATGGTAGTAGAATCTCAGCTAATTACTGATCATTACTATCATTATAATGTCTGCATTATATTTTTTAATAGCAAAGGAAGAACATTGAAATAATTATGAAGGTTACAGGTAGCTTAAAATATGATATCCTTGAACAACTTCTTGTACAGTTTTCCTCATTGTATTCTACATTTATTTATCCTTTGAATTAATTAAGCACTTAAACACTATTGTTTGCATACATACCAAAACGGATTCCTGCCATGAACTGTTTATCAGCAAGGTACATTTGTTCTGCATTTTCAAGAAGATTTGTAGAATCTGAAGGGCAGAAATCAGATCCCTGGAAGACAGTTTGCCATGGTTAGTTCTTTGAAAAAGAAAAAAGACTGACATGTATTTAAGAAGGTTAGAAGACTGCTATAATTTTTGCTGTAAGCCTCAAAGATTTAGTTTTAGGAAAATTCAGCTAAGGATTGTGCATTCTTAACAATTCTGAATTATCAGGTCCCGATTGTCTGAAATCAAAGATTATAACAAATTAGACCCTGAAATTTATCCACAGGCTTTACATGAATGCCTGATCTCTCTCTCTCTACCCTTGTTTTTAATTTTAGACCCAGTCCACTGTTCACATTTCTAGGCTTTAGTAGACATTTGATTTTACTTCCCTTTAAGTTCAAGTTTTTAGGTCGTGGGCCAACCTGTGGCCTCAGCTGTGTTAATGTAAATCAAGCAACTCTATTCACTTGAGTGAGTTTCCATTAGTAAAGGCATAAGCAAGACTTGGCTCTCACACCTGATGTGCCTTAGCACTGTAATAATCTCATGCTGGGATCTCAGAAACAGAAATGCTCAAGCATTCATAACACTGTGCTAAATATGTCTAAGTCTATTCCTGCTCAGGCTTTTACTGAAGCACCATTTAAGAACTGTTTGGCAAAAAAAGACCTAGATACTTTGACCTAAGTTTCTAAATTTACCATTTGACTATATATTTTCCTTTAAATGTGCTGTGACTCAGACATGCATTCACTTGCAATCTGTGTACACAGTGAATTGCTATACACATTTCGTATGACCAGCCTGTATGCTTTGTGTAAAACAGAAGAGGTCACTGTATCTGAAACAAACCTGACCTTGAAGCTAGTGTAATAAGTAACTTGAATGCAAACAAATCAAGCAAGCTCGCCCTGAAGTCAGCATGAACCAGCTGACTTTCCTTACTGAACTCCTGCAAATGAGCTAAGTGGGAAAAGGAAAGGATCTACTTTTGGGAAGCTAAAGTGGAGCTTTCAGTCTGATAAATTCAAACCTGCATAGGACCCACCCTGCCTTACCAGGTGACCCCACTTCTCCTTCCCCAACACCAGCATACTCCAGCACTCCCCAAATCTCCTCTCCCAGCTCCTGGGAAGGAGGGGAGAAGTTTGCTAGAGGAAGAAAGGGTTTATAGCTTACCAGCTGTGTGAACAAACTCAGACTTATTGGGCTTCTGTGAACTGGGCTAAATCAATGAAACATCAGAGCTCAAACTTGATGCTTTATTTCCTTCGGTCTGAGGTTCTGCTCACTAGAAACGTGATCTGGAACAGCACGTGTGAGACCGTGAAGCAAAAAAAGAAATGAAAACAGAATGTGATTGTACGTGAGATCAGTTCCATGCTGATGTGATAATACGTTCAAAATTCTTATTTCTGTAGAAAGCTGACCACAGGCACTTCATCAATCAGTATTTCGATTTGTAATGTGTTCCGTATGGTTCTCTGTCATTACTTAATGGGGAACATCCCCTCTGAAAACATCTGACTTGGAGCTCTGCATCGAGAGAGCTGCTCATGTTTCAACCACGTTTCCCAGAAACTGAACACTCAGCAACATATTCGTTTTAGTGACAGCCACCACTAATGAGAAACAGCCATGCGTTCATTGAATCTTTTACAACCCAAAGAATTTTATATTAACAATAACAAAAAAATCTCAGATTCATTTACATGACAACTGAATCTCTAGAATCTGAATTATAACATCCTAAAGCTTATACTGAATTGGTGTTTGTACTTCTCCTTTCTTACATCTTAGAGTTTCTGTCACTATTTTTCATCTCTAGTTAGGCCAGTTGCCTTGACATGTGTTCTGCATATCAGAAACAGGAAGCTGGGGCATGAATTGGAGGGTTTATCAGAAGCTAAGAGGTAGTGGAGGGGGGGGAAGTAGGTCTATCAGAAATAAAAGGCTCACACAAGAATCAGAGATTGCATTAGATCAGAAAGGCCTAAAGAAAACAATTAGAAAAGCTGAGGCATTTTATTGGAGAGCTACATTATTTTCCTGCATCGGTGTCCTTTGCTCAGAATATCAGGGGATTACTAATCTCAAACCTTCTTGTTGGGTTTTTTGTTGTTTGGTGGGTTTTGTAATAAAGGGCAGCAGTCATCCAAGATTTTTGAATTGCCAATATATGAAACAAAAAATATTTACCAGACCCACAAGGCATACGAGTTGTGAAGAAACTAAAATTTTAGACTGCATGAAAACAACCACTGTTCCAGAAGACTGGAGGTAGCAAGCACTGTACCTTTATTTAGAAGAGTGTCTACTGGTTATTCAGGGCATTACTTTGAAATGGTCATTAAAAGAAAAATAATAAAACAGCTGGATATTCAGTATGCCACAGAGTTTAATCAGCAGGATTTCTGCGGAGAAAACCTGTGCCTCGCTAATCTGCTAAGAATTATTTAAATCTACCAACAACATACTGACAAAGGATAATTTATTTTCACAATGAACCTGACAGAGACAAAGCAAGATACCAGGCAAAACAGAGCTATGGTAAGAATGAGAGTAGTAACTCTCCCAGCCAGGTGGTTTACTCCCAGCAACTTCAGCAGGATTTGTTCCAGGAGTAAATACTTTAGAAATGGAAGGAAGAGTTTTACAACTCTTTAAAATTATGCAAAAATCTTCATCAAGGCAATATATAAAGAATTTTTAAAAAAATTTTTAAAGAGTATTTCAATTAATAATATTTTGCCAACTAATTAAGTCAAGGTCAGAGTTGAAAACTCAACTCGTATACTAAGTTCAAAGCATGATTAATTAGCACTTCTCATTTTTTAAAACACACTTCACAGGAGTGTATTATGTTTCAACACACTAAGAAAGTTATATTTGCCTCCTAAATTCACTGCTTTTAAGACTACGGTCCCTCCAGAACTTCAGTTTAGCCTGAAGGGCTCATAGTTTTCATCTTCACTATAGAAACCAACAATGTTCTTGGCTGTTGGTAAAAGAAGAGGGAGATGAAATCCTAAACTCACAAGTGACACAAATGCCCCCTAACTTCAGTTAGATTACTTACCAGATTCAAATGGAGGAGACAGAAAATCCATCCATTGGGATAGTAATCACTGAAATAAAGAACTCTTAGAAAATAGGTTGTGTGAGAAGCTAAGTCTCTGAAAAAGCACATCTAAAACAAGGGCTGTGATAAGTGGGATCAGAAAGTTTCAAGCACTTTAAAATAAAAGAGAAAAAAGTCAGAAATTAGAAATCCTACTACCTGAAGCAAAGCATTTGAGATAGAAGATGAGGAAAATACTGTAACTAGAAATTAAAAGGAAGAAGCTAATTCAGAGAAAGGTATTAAACAAAGCTCAAAAAATTTTGAGCAGAATTTGCAGGTTTACATAAAGGACAGTTACTGAGCTTCAAGACATGACAGGTACCATTTTACAGAAGAAAAAAATGGCAGATGATGAAAAAAAAAGATTAAAAGGTTTGCTGATAGATTTCTGGATGCAAAGCCAAGGAAATAAGAATGTGAACACTGTAATGCATAAGCAAAGTGCACAGCACCCTAAGCCCAAACTCTAAGCACCAAGGCCAGGTGTCAGCATGTTAAGTATTAGGCTAATCCAGGTAACTAGCTCACAGGTGCAAAAATAAGGTTGAAATGATGTTTGCTCGAAACAAGAAGCTGATTTGAAGCACATCTGAAAATGACTTTTAGTGTGTGTCTCACTACATTGCTTATCACTCAGATTATTCTCTTGACCTTTTAGTTGACTTCATTCAGAAAGTACATATGTGTGCTTTGTTGAACTCAGTCATTTTGTTTTATCTCATCCTCAGCTGTCACGGAATGGCTTTTCCACCTGGTAAAGATCTTGTAGGCTTTATGCATGTCTTGTACCTGTGGGTTGTTTTGGTGTGTTTCCCAAAGATGTCAGTCAGAGGTAAACTTCAACAACACCACGCATTCAGGAGTATTTCCTTCTAAGCACTCACATGTTTATCTCTGAAAAACAAGTTATGCCAGATCTGATGGTGGCTAAGTTTTGAACTGAAACTTGCGGAGACGTTCCACTTTTCCCACTATACTAAAGCTATCAGGGATGCATCTACAACATTGCAACTGTTTGGAACCCAAAAAGTGTTGCAGTGGCAGCAAAAGAGCTGCTGCTACCTATGTCCTACCTGACTTGGTGCAAATGTGAAGATTATCCCAATCCTCCTGCAGTGACAGGGAGCAAGGCAGAAGTGTTGGGCCATGCAGACGCATAGTACTTGTCTGTCTGAGAGAAATGATTCAAATTTTAGTATACAAAAAGGTCGCAGGAGTGGGATGAATCATGGATTATTTTAGTTACATTAATAACTAGCCCAGATGTAATCCACCTCCCATTTCTTTTGAGAGAATTAAAAATACATGTGTATATATGTATTTAATATTTAATAACAACAGCAGTAAATGGTAATCCTTTGGTACCAGAAAATGCACAAAACCTGCTATTTTGCTTTTCTTTCAATTATTGGATTGATATTAAATGTAATAAATAATACTGCCATCCTCATAAGCAGTAAACAGATTGGAGGGCCAAATGCTGGCTAGTTGCTAGTGGGCACAATTCCACAAAACTAAACTTTGGATGCTCTACGTGTCCAAAACTGTCCTCCTGATGTTAGTAGAAGGTACAGTCCAGGACTTCATTTCTTGCAGGGAAAGCTGAAAATCTGGGTGTTGGCGTAGGTGCTGATCCAACCAACATGAGTGGCAACAGCATCAGGCTCAAATTTGGAAAAACAAACCAAGTTTTTTTCAAAAGGGATTTAAGGCTTAATACAGGTGGAGAAGTGCTCAGATGCACTGCATTTTCAGTTTTAGGCTGAACTGAATGGGAGCTTGCCCTGCTCCTTCTGGACTTAGCCATGCCCCAGAGAGAAACTGGGACATTACTGACAGACCAAGGATGAATGAGTAGAAAGAAGGCTTTACAATGCCATGAAAAAGCAGTTACCCCGGTTCCATTTTGGTAGTTTACACCTCGCACTCAGCCTGCTGAGGGAAGGAGACACGGTGGTGTTCCCACCGCGCTCCATTTGCCAGGTACCTGCAGAGCAACCAGCACTGGGCTCCTGCTGCTACCACAGGCTTCCCATTGCTGATGGCTAATTATTTATAACTAACAAGTGCTGTCACTGTGTTCCTATTACTAATAACTACTTATTAGGATTATTGTTGTTACTACTATGCTAGCAGTAGGCTAAATCCCAAGCTCCCAACTCATTTTTTATTCACACAGAATTATTCTCATCAGTAAAATCTGACTTTGGCATGATTATTTGGTCAGCATTACTATTCCATTTCCAGAGCTATGTGGCTACACCATTACCATTTACCACCAGTAATAAACTTACCTAGTTATTTTGCAAGAACAGATGAGCTGCCATTCTCTTCCTCCACTCTGAGGGTAGGGAAAGTAATTTCTAATCATATTATTGTTTTGGTTTGGATTTTTTTATTTAAGAGTCAGAGAAAGGTTGACTCATGTTTCTGTTTGCAATTCAGCAGCTGCCTCCTACTGTGCCCCTGAATCATCGGTTTGGATGAAGCATTACTACCATGGTCTTCATCGTTTGTAGAAAGGACATAATTCACCGACCCTTCGTTTCATAGCCTTATAAAACATTCTTGCACAATTGGGCTAGATGGCTTTTGTTTGGAAGGGATGCAGTGAAATCTGAGAATTGGATTGTGAGAGGAATTTGCAGCGTCAAAAGAAATTTAATCACAGTGATTTTTTTCACTTATTTGGCACTGATTTAAGAATTTGCTTTGATATGAGGTTAGTATAGGACAGAAAAATGTCATTTTAAAGGGATCTTTCTGCAGCCATAGATGAACATTTTAAATAACTGCCGTCTTTGACATGCCAGTCTCTTGAGTTTTCTTAACTTTCACTTAATGTAGAATTTTCTCTTAATTCTGGCAGATCAGTATATATCTGCTGTGCAGAAGATTAATAGTGACAAAAATAGTAGAGATATAAACTCTGAAAATTTGAAAACTTTGAAATAAACTTTTGAAACAGAAATCAAAAACTTTGAAACTTATTTGATACAAAAAGTCAGGCATGCCCTCTTTTCCATGGTATCACCAATGAGGAATCCCTGTAAACGGTCGCTGATGATACAGATGAACCAAAACAGCAGAAGTGCAGGTTCAGGTCCCATATGCGAGACTAAAGAATGTCATTTCGATCCCCTTTTCATTAAGTGTGTTGAGAACAACCTTCTAAACACTTTTGGGTCCTATCATAAGGTAAACGTTTTGGATGCAGTTTTGAGATAAAAGCAGTTTAGGGACTTAGTAAAGGCATCCTGATTTCCAATACATTAAATGTTCACTGTGGGGATCTGAGACTTATGCCCCATTATTAAGCCTGACCTTTAGCATGCCCTGATGTTCAGCGTCCTTCAGTAATTTTGAGAGGGAATTTATGCCATGCTGCTTCTCGTGTGTGACTAACATAGCAATGTGGTCCATTTTCAGCTCCTGTTATGAGCCCTCTGCATAAGAAGGGCTCAACAACAGCAGTTATTAGTGACAAAAATAACAATTACCATCCTAATTTATGTTATTAGTTACATGGAAATACAGAACATTATTTAACATCACATCTGCCCATAAAAATTATGTGTCCCCCCAAAATACAAATTAATTTTAATGCTTAAGGAAGGCTGCTAAGTAACAATAAAAAAATGCCATATTTATTAGGATTAGCACACTTAAAAGGAATACACAAAGCTTCATAAATCTTATATTGTTCATGCAATATGCAAACAACCTTTTTACTGTGACAAAGCAGATGTCACTATCGAAGAGCAATTATTGAATATATTCCTCAAAATATGAAAAAAAAAAATCTTAAATTGATCAAACACAGATAAGTATCTTCTTGGCTATCACTGTTCTACTGACTAGACGCTAATTCCAGAGCACATAAAAATTTATGCTTGCTGTAATTTCATGATGCATTAGATAAATATAATATATCAGTTTTATAAGTCTACTATTTCTTATCTAATATTATCTTTCCATAGGCACTAGAAGCAGAAAAATGTACAGACCTCTTTATTCGTACTTATAGAGGTCAGCATAAGACAACCAAGTGGTGATGAAAAGCACTATTGTACTTGATCAACATAACATCTTTCAATATACAGGCAGCACAGTACTTCTGATGCCTTTTAATCGTTCTGCTCTCTGTTTTTAAAATACTTAGGTATTAAAAAAATGAGATGTTAGGTGCTTTAGTTGGACTGGTGTCACCTAATAAGCTGTATTAGATTTCAAACTACGGCTTTTCCATATCTCTCTAATCATTCCCTGAGTACAACACACATATGAATAATTCATTACAGACAAATAAAGTAAATAATTTCCCGAGATGTTGCATATTTATTCAGGACTCTGAATCCCTTCCTTTAATAATCATAAGTATATTTCGCTGAATTTGAGTTAGGGAAGCTCACGCACAAAAACCAGCATTTGCCGCAGCAGCCCGTGGACGGTGTTTAGCTGAAGGCACGGCTGTTTGAACAGCTCTTTGTGTGGGTTACCAGGGAATGCCCACAGAAAGCCTGTTTGTGTGCTTTACTGGGGGAACTGGGGCGGGGGGGCGGCTTCTTTACATGCACTGAAATGTATTTTCTACTCATGTTGTACAATCTCCTTCCAAGTTTTGCATCTCCTGGCACATTTTTATGCTCCCTGTTGACCTCATCATCGTCATCTAAAACATGACTTGAAGAAAGAGAAAACAGGTGGAGGCTCAGTTTTAGTGCTTCCTATTCTGCCCTCATTGCTTCTTCCCACCCGGCTGCCCTCCTTCTCCTCCTCCCTCCCCCACTTCAGTTACCCAACAAAAAGCAACAAGCGAAAACCTAACCAAGGAAATGTTTCACAAAAAAAATTCCATGGCACCCTCTCCCTGACACACACACACAAAAGGCAGCCTTAGTAATAACCACAACCATCCAGCAAATCCAAAAAAGCCTGCATAATGAACGTACGAAAGTGTGAACTGCTAAACTGTGTTATTCAGTTAGTTCTTGGCAGAATGGTTTTAACATAAATAGGTTTGACATTCAATTAGAAATAGACACTTTTTCTCTTTCTCTTTCTCTTTTTCTTTCTCTTTCTCTTTCTCTTTCTCTTTTTCTTTCTCTTTCTGTTTTCCTTTCTCTTTTTCTTTCTTTCTTTCCCTTTCTTTGTCTTACTGAAAATGAATTATATTCAGAGCACGCTGGCGCATAGATAAACGAGAGCTAACATATTTTTAACTTGATTACATTCTGAAGTGATGTATAGAGATGCATAGCTACAGTAAGCGATTCCATGGAGAGAAAGGGGGAGGGAGGGAGGGAAGGGAAAGCCCTCCACGGATATGATAAGGAAAGCTGGGATGAATTGTGGGCTCTGTTCTCTGTTATCCAAGGGTGGCTAGCTGCTGCTGCACTAAAGGTCTTTATTCCCTGCCTGTGGGAAAGTGGTGGGCGAAGGCTGCGTTCTCAGTTACACTGCACATGCAGATTTTAATTAGCTGGATTAAAAACAAGACCGTATCATGTCCTTTAGCAGTATTCTATCTAGAAACAAAAGATTTTCTTTCCTGGCTTCTGCAAGCAGCACAGTACAGCATTAATAAAAAAAAAAGGTCATGGCAGTTCAAGATGAAAGGTCACACATGATAGAAACTCTATGCTAGGGGGACATCATGTTTATCTCTGTGATAAAGGAGCTCTGTCCAGGCAGGTCAGCGCAACTTGCCTCAGCAATAGGAAAATATAAACATATTGGGTGGCTAGATGGTGGAGTAGACAGTATGGCAAAGCACGTTCAGTTGTGGAAGTAGAGAGGAAAAGAGAGAGAGAGAGTATTGTTAGAGAGAGAATATAAACTGAAAGGATCCAGCTTTAAAAAAGCTAAAGAGAGTCAAAGAGAGTCTGAGATGAAGCCTGGGGTGATGGCTGTGCAGCACAGCTCAGACCCTATGCAGTGGGAATAAGCATCAAGCCTGTGGTGATACCCTCTGTCGGCAGGTGGGGAATACCAGCTTGGGCCACTGGGCTACATCCTCGCACACCACAGGCCACTTACACATGGGCAGAGCCTGCACCCTTCTGCCCATGAAAAGACCATGGAAATACTCCTCCCTGGGTCAAGCTTCAAGCCTCTGTCTAATTCCAGAGGATCCCCAAACAGAGTGCTTGGTCTGAGACTGGTTTTTTTTGTGTTTTAGTTGGGTGACTACCACTATTGTGTTGGGGTTTTGTGTGTTGGGGTTTCTTGTGTTGTTTTCTTTTGGTTTGTTTTTTTAATGGAGAGCCAGGCTTTTCCCCAGTGAAGACCAAAGGAATCTGTATGTACTTCCAGAGGAGCATTAGCCGCACTCTAACCCGCAGCCTTCAAGGCTTTGCCCTGGAATGCACCAAGCACTTTCAACACTGCTGTTATCAGTGGGAGGGAGCTGCAAGCCCCCCTCAGCCTCTCTCAAGATCAGACTGCAAAAATAAACACATCATGGCCTTGCAAACCTAACTGATGCAATGGTCTCAATCGGTCTGAGTAGAGCCACTGCCATATGTAAGCATCCACGGGAGGGTGCTTCAGGCTTGAGGGGGCAACACGGAAAGGGAAGGGCAAGGGAGCCAAAGGTAGGTTAGGTTAAATGTTCCTCCTCCGCTTTGGCATACTTCCTGCTTTTCAAAGTCCAGCTCGGAAAAAAATGATCAATTTCTGTGTAACTCATTCTAGGCAACAATTCCATTCTTTTCTTCATAACATTTTCATTAAGTAAGATTCACACAGCCCAGGCCAGGTATGACTATGTACATGCCGGGCTCCGTAGCCTCTTTTATGAGACTGATCCATGAATACGTCAATTAAGAAACAAAGAGTCTTTTTAACCTAAAAGGAACATTGGGTGAAAGCACACAATCAAGTTCTCATAGTCCAGCAAGGTGCTGCACATCAAATGACCGCGTTAATTAACACATACTCTTAGCCTGTAGCAAACCTGAGGCAAAAAATGTGTTAGCTTAAATGTCATTGGAATCAGTACTCGTCAGCGTCAGTAATTCAATCATGTGTCTGAGCTCTAAGAAAAGTAAAGGCTAGTGCTAGAAACTAGAAACCTTCTGGATAAAACAATACAGTTTTTCATTTCGAGCAGCAATTCAGTATAGTGGTTACCTACCAAACTGATAACGCAATGATTAAAATGCCCCAATTCTGCTGTGGCTGCTGAGATCATTGGAAAATTAGGGTTTAATTCAATACATGTAGGTCATTTTCTGTAATCTCAGAAATACAGCATGGCCTAATGTAATAATTTTGTATGAGCTTTGTAAACCAACTTGGCCTTCACTGCTGTTTGTCTTTAAAATAGAGAAAGAGATTATAGCATGAATTGCCTGATTCTTATTGATATTGCTGCAGGCAGAAATAGAACATAGTACTGTGAAGGTCAGTGTTACACGGGTTAACTGGGGTACCAGGTGCACAGAGTTAGCTCTAGAAACGGAGAGCACCAGCTCCCAAAACAATCTCGCACTACAGGACACTGCAGGCTTATCCAAACCCACGCCCAGTTCTCTCACTGTAAAAACATCTTGGTATAGCAGTGAACACACTCGTGTCCGTTTTGCAGGGTTTAAAATAAATTCCCTTCCCAGATATGTGAAAAAAATTTGCCACAGAAATCAAAGGGATTTTTATGTTCACATCAGTTTAGCGTGCTTCTGTGACCTCGAGCACCTGGTATATTTGTATCTCAGCGCCTCACAGATTTTCACTCTTTTATCCAAACGGGGTACTGAGTCATAGAAGATCATAGTTACTTGCTCAAAGCTGTAGGATAGCCTCCGTCACGGAAGAGCACTGATGCTGGCTTTTCCAGAATCTCAGCTTGTGTGACAAACCTCCCGGTAGTTCGAAACTAACAACAAGTTTTGAGCAGGTGACAACCCAATTTTATTACTTTAAGAGATTTAAAAAATGTTTATTTCAGTACTCATTTGGTAGAAAAAACAGAATGAGACAAAAAAGAATCTAAATGTGAAGGAGGTGAACAAACTAATTATATACTTCTCCGTGGCTTCTGGTCATGGAGGCCAATAGGGGTTTTCTGTTAACTCCTGGCAGTGTTACTGAGGTTTCACTCTGACACTAAATAAACTAAACGGGACCAACAAGGCGTGGGCCTGAAACCATCCGTACTACTAAATTGGTCCCTGGCATAGTCTTGGCCCAAGCCTGCTTGTGCTCTTCCAGACAATGCCAAAGCACAGCTTGGGTATTAACCTGGGTCAGGGACCATCTCCAATAGGTATTTTGGATGTGGCCACCGTGATTTGGAGGGTAAAAGAGTTTAGTTGCATGAATGCAGGCTCTTTCATGCCAGTTGGCCTCCAGGAAAAGTCCCTGACTAATTTTATTTAATAGTTTAGATGTAGTCAGTGTGTCCAGGTCTTCCTTTCCAGTCTTGATGAAGCCAGCAATCAGTTCTCAGTCCAAACATTGGCAGTGTGACATGGCATTCGGTAGGGTGACAGGAGTAACATGATTTGGCCATGCAGCTCTCATAAATGCAATGCAGTTCACTATATTTTGAAGAAAAGCACTGTTATTTGGGGAGTGGACTGAAGCAGACCTAGGAGTAATAAACAAACCACAACGTAAAATGATACAAACAATTGAAGAATGAATAGGTCAATTTGTTTCAATTACTTAGGGGCTAGTTCTCTGTTACTATAAAGCTGTCTGCACAATAAATACATAGTGGGATAGTCTTTTTTTATAAATACAAACTGTGATATCATGTAAATTCCAGGTACATTGTTAAAAACATTAAAATTAGAAAGTCTTACTTTAAGTATCATATTAAAAAATGGTAAGTTCTAGATGGAAGAAAACAAGCATTTTAAACAAAGACCTTCTCCTTTAAAAAAATAATGATCAACATGTGGCTTATATGTAGTATGTGGCAGCTGCAACAACATTCATATCTCAGTGTGCCTGGTCTTAGGCAGAGCAAGGGAAGTGCTGAAAACAGTAGCATTCCTCATGGATCTGCTCCAGATCCCACAGAAGTCAGGGAGAATCTACCCTCCGTGCTTGCTTTCACACTCAGGCAGCACAGCTAATGTTGAGCAAATAGACCACAACTATGTGACTCTCTCTCAGCAAGCCAGGCACATAAGAAAAAATTTCTATCCCCTCCCTAAAGTCAGGATTTTTTTGGGGGAAAAGGAAGAGAAGTAGAGAGGTGGCACCACAGCCCCCCGGTTCCTTCAGCAAAGTCTGTCTTGCACCAACCCTGACATCTGTAAAGGCCTTGAAGCCCCCAAGATCCATGGAATAAATAACCAAGATGGAGGTTGTTTTTTGGGGAGACAAGCGAGTATGGTTTTATTTATTATTATCCTTAATATGATGTTGCAAACATTGTCCCTGCTAGAAATACTTATAACACAATATTAAATCATCACAACAGGAACGTGAGTCTTGGGCTCAGCTGGCCTACGTGTTCTGGAAAGATCATTAGTTTAAAGTTTCTGCTGCTGGGAACTGAGAAACAATGACATCTGTCAAGAAGAAAAATCTTTCTTTTCACCTCTGCACCGCGCTCCTGATGCTTCTGCCCCACTTCAGGTTATTTTATGGGGAAAGAGAAGGGAGAAGGCTAGCTGATCTCTCCTCCAAAGAACGTGGCCATTGCACTGGATAAGGAGATAAGGGCTGGCTCACAAAGAAGATAAGCTCCTTCTACAGCTTCCCAGTGACAGACCAGCTGGTAAGGACTGTGAAAGGTGAGCTCTGGCAATTTAAGAGATACACCAGAGAGACATCAAAAGCACACGTGTTTTTCCATATCCTCAGTGCACATGAGCTAAAGTTCCTAAAGGAGAGCTCCAGCAGGCATACTTGTATCTACCCAGCAGTGAAGCGGATTGCAAGTTTATCACGTTTGGCTTGCTTAGCTTTCCCACAGTAAAAATATTTTGCATCAACGTGAGTCAGGCTAAGAACACGGATCCTCATACCTTGCTCAGATGCATTCACTCAGATGTTTTCTCCTATCTGCTCTACACTAGGAAGAAATGGTACACTGAAGAAATGGTAGTCTGTTGTGTGCAAACTTAAAATCACAGTTGGGAGAAGTGACAGGAGGTAAGCTAATTTCCAACTAGTTTCCAAAATAACTAATTCTATCTGGTTTGTTGTTGGGTTTTTGTTTTTAAATTTGACAGCATTTTTGAGATTTAATTTCAAGTTGAGGGTGTCTGTTCCAACCAAAAATACGCACAAATATGGACTCTGTAAACCTCTAACCTATATATTTGATTTGAAATGCCAGGATTACCTTGGTAAATGACAAGTCACTGAAAAAGAAAAAAGGCATAAATGATATTAAATCATAAAAGTAGGGCAACAAACGAGAAACCTAAATTTCTTGAAAATCTGTTTTCTATGGATCAAAAATTAATAAGTGTTTTCGTTAGGGCCTCAGAACTGATAGTACTGTGGCATGCACAATGCAAACACGTTTGCTCCCAAAGGCTTGGCACCAGCATTGCTATTGTATAACACAGCTTTAAACCTGCTCTGAAGCAATGCTGTAAATCAGGACTCATTTCACCAAAGTCAATGGAGCTAAATGACCGTAAAACTGGTATGAGAGAGAAATCACGTTGTTAACCTCTAAGTAGAGCTTGCACTTGTCTCACAAGCTCTGATTGGTCGGGCTATATTTTATTCATTCAGAGTGTGAAATGAGAGCCTCAAGCTAGGAAATGAGTATTTGATTGTAGTTGAGCTATGCTTGATATAACGTAATGATACTAAACTTTTAGTATAAACTTCTAGGCCCATATCCAATAACATTGCCTGAATTGGAATGGAGGTGTCTGATTCTAACCTCAAACAGCAAGTTGGACCATCTTCTGCCCACGCAGTCTAATGATATGAGAACCCAAAAGCAACTATAGGCTTACTTCTTTGAGCTGGAAGTTCCCAAGATGTTTCCCCAGAACCACGTAAGTATCCACCAGGGAAACAAGAGAGATGACTTACCTATCAGATAGCGGTAGGAGATAGATTCCAGTTCTTTCTGTTGGGAATAACTTGATATTTTATGTTACACTATTATTGAAAATGGGAAACTGAGGCCAGTAACCAGAGCCTCAGAATACCTATCATCCCCTTCACTTTTTAAAAATGGGCTTTACTTCATGTTTTATTCTTCAGAAGATAATTTTTATCTAAATTCTCAGTGGGCTGAGGTGCATAATATTGACTGTTGGCTGGCTGGAAGGAACTTCTCCCTCAGGAGCACTGAGAAACCTTCATTACACTGTAGGATCAACACACAGGTATGCAATTTAAGTTGTCTAAACTACTCTCCAGAGTACACAAAATCCTCCAAATTCAGGTAATGTGGCCCTATGTATCCATGGGCGAGGAGAATAACTCCTCCTTACAATGTACCTTTAAACTCCATGAAAACACCATCCTAGTGCTCAGTAGCAGTCAGACAGCACACAGAATGCCAGGAGTCCTTTGGAAGGGAAGGGGGAACAACGCAGAGGATGTCATTCTGCCATTTCATAATTTCACAGTGAATACTGGGTACACCTCTGACCCCCTCATCTCCACAAGGGCATAGCAGAAGGAGGAGAGCTACAACAGGGTGCAACAAGGATTATCTGATGTCTAGAAAAGCTCCACTACATGGAAAGACTAGGTTGCAGAGGATTCCTCAGTTTAGAAAAAAGAGGACTGATGGGTAGTTGACATAAAATTATGAAAAAAATGAAGAAAGTATGCAGGAAAATTATTCAGCATTTCTCGTAACATAAAAGCTAAGAAGACATACTAGGAAGATTAAGACATGCTAGACTAGGAATATTAAGGGACACGCTGTTTTGTTTTACAGAGTCACAGAATATTGTAACGGCTAAAACTATTAAAAACCCAAACAAAATATGGTTAGATATACTTTTAAAACAAGACCAATAGATGGCTACTGAGCATGGAAATATGGACTCCGCTGCTTTTTTTGCATGCATGTTGAAGATCTGGTCATTTCACTCCACTCGGAAGAGATTCTAAAGTCCATATGACTTCATTAAGTTTGTAAAAAATGCCTTAGGATTCATCACTATCCAAGGTTATATATAAAGATAGGAGTTTTACATACATAATTCAATGGAAAAAATATTAACTAGATGTTAAGAAACTGCCACATCCAGATCTGGATTTTAAGTTCTTCACTGTTCAGAGGCATCTGGAACATATTTAATGATTAGTGTTATTAGCTGTACATTATGTGGTAATTTAATACAAATTGGGGAGTGTGTGCAAAAATTGTTCAGAATGCAGCTCCTGATTTCTGATTTCCAGCTACATTGTAACTTTAAGACATTTATTCATGCTGTTAGGTTTTGGCCCTTGTTTGGGTGGTGGAAAATCATGATAAAAGAGCCATCAAAAAATGTGAGGAAAAATCCAAGGAAAATAC
>VZTL01063999.1:0-12290 GCA_013400535.1 Scopus umbretta
AGCGCCGCTCGCTCCGCAACGCCGCGGGGAACCGGCGGCCGCGGACGGAGGTAAGCGGCGGCGGCGGCGGCGGTAGCAGCCGGCTCCTTCTTCCCGGTGCTCAGCCGCCGGCCGGGGCGGGAGCTGCGGGGTTGGGTTCGGCAGCACAAGCTCCGGCGGGCGGGATTCGTGTGTGTGTATGTGTGTGGGGGGGAGATGGATGGGGCTTCCCCTCCGTGATGCGTTTGCTTCTCGGGTTTTTCTCCTTCTTCTTTTATTATTTTATTTTTTCCCTTCTCGTTTGATGACATCGGAGGTGAAGTGGCAGCCTGCCCAGCGCTTTGCGCCGCTAGTTTAAAAAGCGCTGCGTTCCCAGCGCCCCTCCTGCCTCCGAGCGGGCTCGGCTGTGTGTGTGAATAAGCAGTTTCAGGGGCAGGCACGTAGTGAACATCGCCTGTGGATTATTTCCACTCTTTTTTTATTATTTTTTTTGAATGGGTGGGAGCTGCCAGGGAGGGTGACGCTAATATCTGTCGTTGCACGGAACGCACCGTGCCTCCCGCAGAAAGCAGGGATTTTTTTATTATTATTCTTATTATTTTGTAAGCAGGGACTGCAAGGCGCTCGTCGCGACCGGCGAGCGTATGTTTGCTGAGATGCGGATCGGTAAAGGTACGGCCGAGGCATGAGGCTGCTCCATCTCGTAAAGAACTGGAAGCCTGGAGCTCGCATGTTGTATTTAAAGTAGATGGCTGCATGACAGACGGCAGCCTTGTTTTAAGCAGGTCTTGAAGCACAGCCAATTGAAAAAGCCTGTTGTGGTACCGTGAGAGGCAGTACCTTCCATCTAGGCAGTGGACGGGAGCGAGCGCCTTCATATATTTCCCTCAAATAGTAGGAGGAGGGGGTCAGCTGACCGTTTCAGGAAAATATTTTAGAGCACAGATTGAATAGATGGGTTACAACCGAGACGAAACAGCTAAGTAATTAAGGATTGAAGTGACTTCTCCAGGAAAAACTGGGAAGGGAACTGAACTATGCTATGAATAAATGGCTGTGATTGTGCAGCAGAACTACAAAATATATAATCTAACAGAGAAAATCCACCTCTCAACGGCAGAAAGCAGTCAGGCATTCAAGGTCTATGGAGGGAGTCCTTTATACGGAGAGGCTTCTGTGGAAAAAGCTGCTAATTAAAGCAAGTAGGATCCGTCCCTCTTTATCCTATTGACAATTTAACGTTTAAAAATGACCCTTTGACTGTCTCAGGAGGTAAATCGGCAATGGGAACGTGCTGCTGATGAATGAGGCTGTCATTTTACAGCTGGCTTCTGGAGGGGGGCGAAATAGTAGGTTAAGGAATGCAATTCAAAAGCAAATTTTAAAAAAGCTGTAATTTTCTCCTAATGCGTTGCAGCAGTACCTCTGGAAAGCAGATGCAACTGTTCAAATCTATATTAACTTCCAACTTAATTTGCAGAGTGATTTTAACCAGATAGATTACAAGAACAGATTACAGTACAGTAACAGTGACGCTACCTGCCTCTGAAATTATTCTAGTGACTTTACTTAAAAACTATATTAATTAGACCTAAATCTACACATGCAAGTGATTGGCTACTGCGTTCTGTGCTGTTGTCGCAGAGTGACCTATTCTCCTCTAGTTTATGTAGTGGACTTTTACTGTAGGTCCTAGTCATAAAGTAATCTTTGATGCAGATGCAGTGAAATTATTATGGTAAATTTCTTACCAGCTATTCTGATTGTGGTGGACCATGCTAATCAACTGTGTGAACACCACCTATTCCTTTAAAAAAAATTTGTTACTTCCGAGGATTTGAAAACTGCAGAAATCCCTTTAATCTTGTTAGGACTGATGGAATTTACTCTACCCTTGTAAAGTGATGTTCTCTAGATTAATGCCAAATATGGAATAGTTTGAACTTTAGTCTTTCCGCTGGAGAGATTAAGGAAAGAGGGAAGGCAATTACAAGTGTTACAACGGTAGAGATGCAATTATGCAGCTGTATACAGGGTCTGCAGTTACAATAGCATAGTGCAGAATAAAATAAAACTCAAGCTTATTATTGACAAAGCCTTTTATTTCTGCTAATAAAACGGATGTGCCGATATAATGCTAAAATAGCCGCGACAATGTGCATACATTAAAGACATTTTATGTACTGACGCTGACTGCCTTAAAAAGTTTGAAAACGCTGGGCAATCTTTCCTCTCCTGGCAACAGGAGGCAATATTCCTAAGTGCTTGTGCTGTAGCGTCTGCTCTGGTGCTGCCTTCCCTTGGAGGTCTTGCCAGGGCTGAGTTTTGCCTCAACAGATAAGCTGAATCAGCACAGATTGCATTTCTTCACAGCCTGCAGCTGCCTATAGCAAGAGTTTAGCTAAGCCGAATCCCTCGGTGGGCATGCAACAGACCTCAGTTGCATCAACAAAACCCAACCAACTCATGCTCCAGTCTGGCTCACTGCAGGTAGACAAAGTCTTCTCTGAGGATTATAGCTAGACCAGAGGTTTTGGCCATGCTGTAAAGTGCATTAATCAATCGCCAGGTAAATAGAGGCAATTAATGTACACATAAATTCTAGTGTGTGTACTTGCAAATGATTTATTCTGGTCAGAGTTAATGGATCTGTGTAAAAACTCTCACCGAATTGTTTAATGATATCCTTGTTTGTGTAACAGATGAACTGGTATGCCTGGCTGTATTTGCTAAATGACTAAATGAATTAATAACCAAACAATTTATGAACAGATACTAAGTTTTTTGCATCCAAAGCTCAGCTGTGTGGTGGAGCACAACTAAAGAAAATGTGGTGTCTGCAACAGATCCCCTTTGAGTGACAGGGTGTGAATTTATGACCGTGATACTGAAGATGGTTAACCTAAAATCAGTAGAAATTAAAGTGAACCAAAAATGGTCTTGTCATTCCCTGAATTATTCCAAGGAAACCATTAGACAACACAGTTTCTGTGGGGTAAACTGCAAATAACTCAGTTGGAGGCATGTGCTAGCCACAGTAAATATATAAAATAGAAAAAATGAAAATTGCTGTTAAGATTCTAACTTAACATCCACAAAAGAAAGCTTCATAGTTGACTCTCTTGTCTGGCTGAAAACTGAGTTATTCTTCAATCTGGTATCACTCCTATTTCTTTTGTGATTCTGGACCTACTTTGTAGCCTGTTGTAAGTAAAGCTTTTTCAAACTTGAGTTTGAGCTACTAGAACTCAGAATGTTGAGGTTAGAGGTGTTACCTATAGATCATTAATGACAGGAATATGGTAACTGTTGCAATAAGGAGCCATGGGTGTGGGAAAGAATGACCCATCTCTTGCTCCTGGCTGACTGAGGAAGTGGATTATGCAGAACAGTTACCCACCTGTTTGGGTATACCTCTTTGGGTATGAACGTGATGCATCTCTGCTTGATACTGGGTAGTCCTTGCCACTGATGACAATATATGTAATCCATAGTTAAAGCACTTACTGTGAGCTTTGGTTTGCTGATAGCGTTCCCCAAAAGAAGTGTATGAGCTGGTACACTTAATGGTTTCACTTTGCAAAGCTCTCTTGAGCACTGGATAAGGGTCCAACTTGTTCTTTATTATGGGGATGAATTCTCTGTGCTCTCTCATCATTCCTTCTGCACCAGAAAGCAGGCTTTATCCAGTGTGCTGTGACACTGAGGAAAAGACTTGCTACCTAAAATTGCTTTGGCAGTCTCTGGGAGCATGATATGAAGGGCAAGACATAAACATAATGCCACGCATAGGCAATGCATTAAATGTTGCCAGCAGTAGTGACCACTGGAGCTTTTTCTTCTAAGAAAAGCACAAGAGGACTCCTATGGTTATTACAGTAAGGAGCATCACTAACATCTAGTTTAATTTTCAAAGGCATTGTTTCTTCAGTCCATTCCATCCAGAAAGTGTGGTGACCTGAAATGAAATTCTTGTCCCCACTGTTCAGGATCAGGTTTTCAACTTAGTCATGTCACTAACATACTTTTTTTGGGGGGGGGAAAAAAAAATAAAAAATTAGGGAACAGGGCTCTGTTTACAGGCTTACAGAATGGCTGAGGTTCCAAGGTCCTCTGGAGATTGTCTGGTCCAACCCTCTGTTCAGAGCCTCTAGAGCAGGCTGCATGGGGCTGTGTCCAGCTGGGGTTTGAATATCTCCAGTCTGCGGGGATGGAAACTCTACAGCCTCTCTTGGTGACCTGTGCCTGTGTTGGACTACCCTCACAGTGAGAGTTACTTATGTTTAAATGGAATTGCTTGTGTTTCAGTTTGTGCCTGCTGCTTCTTGTTTTTTCACTGGGTGCCGCCGAGAAGAGTCTGGCTCCATCTTCTTTACTCTCCCTTCTTTGTCACAAGGGCATGCTGCTGGCTTATGGTCAGCTTGTTGCCCACCAGGGCTCCCAGGTCTTTCTCTGCAGAGCTGTTTTCCCAGCCAGTTGGCTTTCAACCTACACTGGTACAAAAGGAGATGGAGGACTAAACAAGAAGGGAGGAAGAAGAGAAAATGACAGAGAAAAGGGTAGGAGAAGGGATTGAGGGGGTGAGAGTGTGCACAGGAATGCAGGCAACTGGAGTCAGTCCGCTGGTTGCAGTGGGCTGGTTTACCTCAGCCTCATTATAATGGGGGGAAATATGGGGGAAAGACTGCACAGTCTTGAATGTCAATCCACAAGTGTTCCTATGCTTGGTAATTTAAGCAGGATTTAATGCATCCTGCAACTATAAACAATGACATTAGTATGAATCAAAAAGGACGTGTGAGTTTTATTCTGAGGTTGGTATATACGCTTCCAGGGCAGCCAGGACACTCTCCTTTTCAGTGGTCTTTGCAATGGCATAGTTCTAGCAGTTTTGGTGTGATTTAATAACAAGTTTGGCTGGCCAGCTCTTGTTGCTCTACTAAGCTCCATCTATTAAGGCAGACTTTTCCAGGAAGGGCCATTAAGTAAAGCATCACGATGCTTCAAAGGAGCAAACGTAGTTTTATGACAAGACACTAGTACAATATATTAGTTGAGGAAGACATGGGGGAATCGGTGGTGAAAGCAGCCTTCTGTGGTCACTGTCATTCAGATTGTAATCCAGTGGTAGTCCTCTAGAATAGATGATAGAGACTACATTTAGGAGTCCTTTATGATGGTCCTAAAATGTAGGCTGCACAATAAGATTGATTGTGGGATTTCATAACACATATATACATGTACATTTGAGCGTAAACTCTTTCATGTTTGGAAATAAACTCCCAGAACACCTGTGCTTTCATATCTGAGAAATAGTTGCAGCTTTGTCCTTATCATTGGTCCAGATCCACGCTCACTGTAAATATAGGTCAATCAAAATCAATGGAGCAGTACCTGTCTGCCCTTTGTGTACCTTGCCTGTTATGTTTTTTTCTTCCAGAAGATTGAAAGTCACCCAAACACATAAAATAGTGGGATTTTGCTTGATCAGTGGTGTTCCTGTTCAAAGACTTCAGAGGTGTGATCCATGTGAACTGTGCCAAGCTGTTAAAGCAAAGTCTTATAGCATGTTCTGCAACTTCAGATTAGAGAGGTGCAGGTAGAGTACTCTCTGTACGTGAGCACACACATAAAAACTAAGATCAGCTTTTCACATGGTAAGAGTTTAAGAGGTAGAGCTAACATCTGTAAGCGGAGCTGAAAGCAATGCAATCACTTTTGCATATTGCTAATGCTCCTTTGCTCAGTTTTATTTTTTTATACCTATGTAGATTAACAGTGCAACTGAAATCAGGCCAGTAGCTAATCAAGATCTACATTATCTCTCAAAAAGCTCCCTTTGCATTAGTTTCCAAGTAAAGAGTTAAAGGCATATCATGTAACCAGACACATGAAGACATTCTAGGAGTTTTGTTAGTTAACCTGCGCTTTCTGTAGTTTACGTAATGTCTATTATTATGTAGGAAAACACTGTAAAATAATAAGAGTATTATATACAAACGACTAGAAATAGTATACATCCAAGGTTTGAATACAAAATAATATTGCAGCATACTTCTAATGGTAGATTCAAGGGGTTCTCCTATTCATTTTGTGTTTCTATCGGCATTTGAGCAGAGCATGTGCATTGTGAGGGTGATTAATCTCAGTGATCAACTAAGAAAAAACAGTTTTAGATGTCTTTTCACTCTTCATCTTCCTTGCTGCTGTTGACTCATTCCTCTTTGTTCTCCAGTGCAGGCTACCTCATATTTATCCCTGTGGTCACATAACTGACATAATTGCATACACTGAGTCCTTATTCTATAGGAATTTGGCACATGTCAACCAATTTTTCCATTGAACTTTAATCAGTTCTTCAGTAGTGTTGTGGGAGTGGTGCACCATGAAAGTTATCTTTACCTGCATCCAGGCATGTGCCAAAACCTGTGTCCCAAATGTCCCTTTTCTTAACCTGCTGCCTCTTCCTGCCAAGTTGAGTGATCTAGTCCAACAGCTACTCACCTCTGTCTGGACCCTGCTTGCTTCGGGTCTCTTTGGTGCTACAGGGACAAGGAGACCAATCACCTTCTCATTGAGATGGTTGGCCGTGTTATGTCAAGGAGACTTGGCAGCTGCCTCTCCTGTCCTACAGTCTGTGGTCTATCCAACCTGAGAATACATCCTGAACATTCCTGAGAAGACAGGAGGGTTTAATGTTTTAATAGCAGATGTACTTATTTGAAGATATCTCACATTATGTTGGATTTTGATTTAGAAGAGTGATACAGCATTGTGCTGAAATCACAACACAAGCATGACATAATGATTGTAATAACAGTGGAATTGCAATGCACATTGATTCCCCATGCCAGTCTCTACATGCTCCACTGTCATGAAGAGGGAGGTTTTGTCCTAACTGTCCCAAACCATGGATTGAATAAAAATATAGTCTAGAAATCTTTAGATGGCCTACATAGTGAGGCGTTGTCAGTATTTTTTTCCTAGCAGTTTTCATCTTGATGCTCAATTTATAAGAGTGAATGTTGTATTTTTTTCCATGTTAAGTCATGGCTCTTATTTTAGCCAGTACTTCTGAAGGACAAGTCCTGTACTTCACTGAAATCAAGTCCCGAAAGTTGTCAGGGGGAAAAGGAGATCCTACATAAGGTTGGGAGTTATCTGGATACTCAGAGGCAAGGACTCTAGGGTAATTGTGCATGACTTTTCAGATCTGAGATCTGTCTGCATGGAGGAGGAGGCACAGCTCACTTGAAACATCTCTAGGATCAAGGCGTTTTCTGGCTTCATCAGGAGTTTCAGGTTTAAATGGCAATTAAATCAGATTTACCTTGTGCCATCAGTGTGTGACGTGCCAGCTCTGCTGTGCAGGGACAGGGTGGCCTTGTGTGCCATTCTTTGTGGTGGGAAGTTACACCAGGATGTAAGGCTACAGGTGGTTAATATAGTCTAAAATACCATCACTGATGATTTTTAGGCATTCTGACTGAAGCGAGGTAATTTTCAATTTTCTGTGGTAAAAAAGAAAGGGGGAGAGTGAGCAGCCTAGATAAGATGTGTATACTACAAACCATATACCCATATTAACCTTTGAAATACTTGTAAACAGTTTCTGTAGAGAGCAGGGGCAGCTTTTAAGTAGCAGCAGCCAAAATGTGGAAAGCGGCAGGTGTTGCACATCCCATTTTCTGCGCCATGGTGCTGGAGCCAGGGGTGTCTGAAATCTCATAGTGAAATATTGGGATGTTGAACACAGCTCAGCAAACCAGATCTGAACTAGCATAGACTGCCTGTTTGCCAGTAAACAGATAATTGTACTCTGCTTAATGGAACCTTCATGAAACTAAAATATGTTTTTGTAAAATCCACTGGGAAAAGGTGTTCTTCTTGTGGATCCTGCATATAGGGGATCAAGATATTGGGGGTGGGGAGCAGTATCTGTCAGGTACACAGGTAATGCTCTATATGATATACAGTCTGCAGTGGGGAGTCAAGCATATATAAGTGACTGCCTCATAACTCTCACTGATGAAAACTGTCATGCCGAAGCCGAGAACCTGTTGCTTGCTTTTCAGACCTTTTGGTTTGGATGACCGCATTTAAATACCTGGAAGGCACTGCAGCTATAGATACATTTGAGGAATCTCACTGTGATTCCCTGAGTACTTCTACCAAAAAAATCCTCCTGACTGAATTTTCCTACTGTCTTACTAATTCACCCTGCTCCTGAAAAACTTTGAATAGTATCAAAGTCACTTTTTTGGAAGGCTTTTGTTTTTTTCTTTTTTGTTACTTTAACTGCTGAACATAAATCTTGGCCACTCTGTCAACCTCCAGTTTCTCAAATTAGTAGCATTACTATTCCTGAACTAGTATTTAAATGTAACTTAGTCCCTTTCACAAGAATCTACCTTTAACAGATAAATTGACAAAGAAATTGACAATGTAGAATCTTTGGTACAGTAAAGTGTTTGACTTTCATAAGGTAGGAGCATGTTCTCAAATATGTAAGATATACACGTATGGAATAGGCTGTTCTGGAAAGTCTGCAAAGAAATCCCAGAGAGTCCTCTACTTATATTCCCCCAAATCAATTACCTACAGAAACTCTGTGGTCTGTAATCCATTACACTGAAAGCTCTGGAGAGCAATAGGAGCCACATGGCACAGAGCCATATATATTTAAATTGAATGCCTTATAGAACGAGATGAATAAATATTTTGGAATAACACACCCACTTCTGTAAAATTACAGGTTGCACCAGCTGGAAGATTAAAAGTAAGAAAACAAGAAGCTGGAAGAGTTGCTATTACCAGGAAGATCTGAATCAATGGACTGTATGGATACAGATATGTTTGAAGGCATCTGCTCTTGCCATTACAAGGTAAGGCATAAAAAGATTTTTCTCCTGGTTTGTTTCTCTTCAGTGCAGTGCAGCTCTTTTGTGGCACTGCCCAAGATGGCAATGGAGGTGTTCTCCAAAACTTGTTCAGTCTAGTGACTCACTGCTAATAACTGTGACCTATAATTAATGTATAACTGGACTATATTCAGACCTGGAAAGGCCTCAGCTTTCAAAAATCAATGGCAAATGTGGATCCTCAGGACCTGTAAAATTCAAAGTTTTATTTGTGAAGTATCTGTTCAGGTAGCTCTACAGGTTGTCTATTTTTAGCATGTGCTAATAGGAGACCTTCCCACTCACCTAAGGCATCTTTTTTATGTGCTTATTAATTGCTGTAGATTGAAGTAGATTTGAAACCTGTACTTCTTAGTGCAGGATCTTAATCAGGAGAAAATGTCTCTAAACTGGATGCCAGAAAATGACTCTCAACTGGAGATGCAAGTTATGCCATTTCCTTTGTACAGTCTTAGTGATCTTTCACTTTCAGGATTGTTATATGGTTTGTTTACAAAAACTGCTGCATTTTTCTTTTTTCTGTCTATTCCAATAAAAATTAATTACATATTGCTCTAGCTAAGGGTGGTGGAGATCTTGATACATTTTTCTTGGCATCTTTTGCCAGATGCCCAGATGTACTGTCACTTACTCTGAATGCTTTCTTTACCAAGTTGTTTCCAGGGAAGGTACAAAACACAGAATTTTATTTTTTTTTTTTTAAACCCAACTTATTTAGAACTGGTAGAAACACTTGAGAAAGAAATGAAGCAAACTATTTTTAAAGTAAAATGTCTCATTTCCAAGATGATGTAGTTCTGCATGGCTGGGGGATGCCTACATGGGACTTCTTCATATTCTAACAATTCTGAGCAACACAAGATTGCTACAGAGCAAATGCAAAACCACAACACGAGCTCTGTGTTACTCAGGAGCTAAAATCAGGCAGCTGTGCAGTTGCAAATAGGGGCAGTTACAACTGGTCACAGCTGGTGTCTGCTTTAACCCAGAGAGGACGTTCTGCTGAAGTCAGTGTGACACTCCATTTCTCCATTTTCATCAGCCAGTGTTAAATGATAAAGGAACCATCTGTGCGGGGGCAATGCGCTGCTGTTGTTTCAATTCTGTGCAAAAATACTGGCCACCACTGTCCAGTGTTATCAGTCTGCCATTTTCACAAGCATGAGATACATGCCTCTCATTCTTTTGTGGAAAAACTGATTTGAAGAGATCCTCTTCCTAAGGTGGGGAATGTAACAGACTGTGGCACTGCAGCCTATAGAAACAGAAGGTGCTCCCTTGTATGCTGAAATAACAGGCATGAAATGTGTGAAGTATTTAGAAAATGCAAAGATAAGCAATAGCAAATACAACTTACAAGAAAAAACACATTCAAACTCTTGAGTACTTGGGACATTCCAGTAATTTTCTGTAATTGTTGTTAGAGAGGAATGTACATAGACCATAAAAACCTGTAAGATCTGGTCTAGATAGCAGACACTTCTCTAAAGAGTTTTATTTCCCCTCCCAGATGCTTGTGTGACCCCTGGTGTGCACACCCAAGTGCTCCAGTGGAATCTGTATTGCCCCCAGTTATTGCCAGATTCCGCAACTAGAAATGCTGGCCCAGTCTGTGCTTTGATGTTTGAACGTCTTTACGCTCACATTTCATGAAATGCCCAGCTTTAGTGCAAATTCCTAATATAATGGTGGGGAGGGGGATGACAGCTTTGGTTCCCCATATGCGAAATGAGAATACCATTTTGCGTTGCCACTTTGCCTGCTTTAATCATGTCCTTCTCTGAATCGGAGCTTCTGAGTTTGTGCTTCTTGGCATGGAGGGGAACCCAGCCTTGGGCAGGAGCCTCTGGCTGTTGCGTGGCAAGTAATCCTTCCAAATAGGATTTGCATTCTTGCAGCAGCCATTCTGGGGATCGAGAATGAATACATGGAGACAAATTCTGCTTACACAGACATAGCTCAAGTCCAGCCATTCAGAATACAAGTCGATGACAGAGAGAGTTGCACATTGAGTCCTTTCTGAAAAGAACTGGTACTAGCGGCTAAGAAAAATGTACAGGGTCAGAGCGTCTGCAGAGTCTTAGTTAAGTGGATTTATAGGCACTTATTCACAGCAAAAATGTTGTTAGCCCCAGAGTTGCTTTGTTAGCTTTCATTTGCCAAAGGCTGACATCCCTGCAGAGTTGTCATGTGGAAATGTGAGCTTGCGACCCAGCTACTTCTGTGTATGGTCTCGGTCTTCACTTAAAGCTTCCTCGCTCTTTCAGTGGTGTGTATTCTCTGCTTTAAAGGACCTGAGATGCTCTACCATAGTGACTCTTCTATTTGAGACAATAGCCTGTGGCTGTAGGATAGAATAAATAACTGGAGGTAATAGTGGCTTAAGTCAAAGACAGACCTGGAGTCCCTGAACTTTTATACTGCCATTTATTTGTGGTCATTATTCTTGATAACCTTCTAGGTGCATTTATCCTTTTTTGGCTGAGAAATGACTGAAACATCAAACAAAGCTTAGGAGGTGAAGGAACAGACTACCTTCTGGTTTATACCCAACACAGGTATTCTGATATTAACAGAAGCTATGCAAGTTTCAGTTAATTTTTTTCAGCAATGTAAATTTTAAATGAAAGCCTGAAGAAGTGCCTGAAAACTTCTGGGAAGTCATGTATTGGAGAAGTTCAAAACCGAAGTAAAAATTTCCTTCAACTCATCAAAATGTTTTGTTGCTCTTGTTTGTTTTTTTTTTTTCTCTGCAGAATATAAAGATGTGTTAATNTCAACTCATCAAAATGTTTTGTTGCTCTTTTTTGTTTTTTTTTTTTCTCTGCAGAATATAAAGATGTGTTAATTCTCTAGATTGAAGCACTGGTAACTTATAATTGAAACATTTATTTTCAAACTTCAGGACAGCTGAATCCAAACCAGTTCAAAGTTCAGTGAAAGATTTCCTTATAGTTAAATAAAGGAAATTGGTTTTGCTTATGACTTAGTCCTGTCTTTCTCCTTTCTGGTACACTGAATTTGATGTTCTTATTACTCACTTTTACTAGTAGTGCTGAGGGACCCCAGGCACTGACAAGGCCTCAATTGCTCCGCGTACCATGCTGGGTCCAGCATAAATTGCAAATGCACCTTTCTGCAAAGGGTATATGATCAAAGAGACAAGAGAGATTAGATGGATACAGACCCAGGAGTGCAAGGAACAGTGAGACGTTTTTCATCAGCATGGTAAGCAGTGGCTTCAAGAACCTGCAGGCAGCCATTTACATATGCAACTCTATAGCCTTGAGGTGATTGTGTTTTAAGGTGGTGGAGAATCAAAGCGTTTCATCCCTGCAAGTAGGGAGGGATCCGAAGAGTTGCTCATAATGTCACTGTAGTACACCCTCC
>VZTL01064001.1:0-16659 GCA_013400535.1 Scopus umbretta
CACCTATGGCACCACACCACCAGAGACACCTCAGCAGATTTGCGGGGCGGCTGTTTCCATGACAGATGCGTGTGTTGGTGCTGCGCTGCACCACACACGGCGAGGAATCTCATGTTTTGTATTTCTCCTTTCCCTGAAGGTGCTATAGCTGCGGGACATCGGTAGGACCTCAGGGACCCCCAGGGACCCCCTGTCACTCCAGCCAGCAGTTTCCTCCGGCAACACCATGTCCCCCTTCCTGCCAGCCCGGGAGCACTGGGAGCAGAGACTTGCTCCCAAAGCCCTCATGCCTGCAGATGCAGAGTTGTGCCATGAGCTCCTACAAACAGAGTAATCTGGGAACGGTTTATAATTACTCTTGTTGTTTCTTTTTTATATTATCCCGGCTCCAAAAATCTTACATCTGTCTCAGATGTTCACCCACCACCACATTATCTGAGTATCATATACTATCTATCACTTCACCTTCTATTTGAGAAAACACTATCAAAAGTACTTTTTTTTTTTTTTTAAAAAAAAAAAAAAGATAAATTAGTATTTATAAGTAAAGATTGAAGTTAAAAATTAAATTTTATAATTAGGAAAGAAGAATTATATTTTTTCTCTTCTGAAAGGACACATAACTATGTTACATCATAAAATCCCACACATTACCAAGGAAAATAAAAGTTCAACTTTGAATAAATGAGGAATGCAGCAGCCAGACCTACAGACCTGCCTAGCTTTATTTCTAGTTTGCATTTATCTAGGTTTTGGCTGCTTCCAAAGGAGATATTTAAAATTTTGAGAACCTCAGACTATACTGAATGGCCTGCATGCTGCAGGTCCATGCAGAGAAAAGGATGCTGCTTTTAAAACCAACATAAGAAAGCCAACCAGTTGAGATCAAACATTTCATAGTATATTGAAAAAATATTCAACTAAGAAAGTTATCAAAGTCTCTTATGTTCTTTGCTAAGTTCAAAGGTTTATTTCTTTGGAAATCCTTACACACTGTAATCAGAATCTTCTCATGTTGATTTACTAATGAAATCAGCTTTTAGAAGATGTCTGTCTTGTGAAGGCACTCAGGACGGGTAATTTCAGAGCACTTGCAAGATAACATGTTTCTAATGCCCACTGAATTGCAACCAACCTTTTCAATGCTCTGCAGCAGAGATCCCAGAATTTCATGTCGAGGGTGGTGGGGAGAGTTTTTTTCACTGTTCTGCCATGTAGAAGTTAAATAAGACAAAATACAATACATGTAGAAATAGAGAAAAAGAGCTTGGTGTCTGTGGGAGGGCAGTCTCTCTCATGTGGAGTTTCCTGACTTACTCCTGACACAGCGTATGGCCAGCAGGTCGTGCGGCTGGGGCAGGACCAGCAGGGGTTCTGTGGTGGCTGCCAGGAGGACGTGGGCAGAGAGCAGGGACAGCCCTGGGTACTGCGACACCACAGGGGATGGGGTCCTGCAAGGATGGGGGCATTTTCTGTAGCTTATCTGAATAAACAGAAAAGAGGAAAAAGTTAACACATGAATACTTGCAGGGGCAAGTCTCTGTTTGCTTCATGAGACCTTGGCTTTCTCATCCGTTTTGCTCCTTTGGCAGCCAAAATTAAACCCAACCCTACAAAACAGTTAGAGGAGAACAGAAACCCTTAACACTTGGGGAGCAGACAGCAGGAGCACCGGGATCAGAAAACTGATGGTGGAGGAGAGCACAGGGAACAGCCAGGAGGGAACTGGCAGGGAGAGCCCCAAGCAGCAGAGACGGTATTCAAAACACCAGCATGGGCTCCACCAGCCCTGAGCAAAAATAAGTCTCCAAACTGCATCCAGATATTCCTCCTCGGAAGATACCAAGTGAAAATTGTGATTTACATAGCTGGGAGATGTCATGCAAAGCAGAAGAGAGGGGAAAAGGAGTGACCACAGGGTGGTTTTCATTTATTTTGTGGTTCATTTCTCAAAAGTTGCTGCTTCCCCTTTTCTTTTTTTTTTTTTTTTCCCTCCTTAAAGGAGGGAAACTTTAAAAGAAATTGCAGAAGGCAATTAAAATCTAGAGTAGCGTACTGTATAAAACTAGCACGTGGGAGAACTCTTAATGGCAAAACATCAAATGTCTGTGTCCTAAAATGTTGTGGGCTTTTTTTCCCCCATGCTGCGCTTTGTTAACACATCCCTCACACGTGTGCCCAGCTGTTGCAGTGAGCTTGGTGGCAGGGACAGGAAATCTGGACCTAATGGGGAAAGGGGAATACCAACCTGTAATTTATTTTCATGATTTCTGGAATGTTCTAATTGAACGATACTAATGTTATGTGCTAACGGCTGGTTGGGCGCTGGCATTGGAGAGGCCCTTCCAGTCACAAACACTGCAAAGATCCCCCCATGTTCTGCAAAGACATGCGCACAGAGACATACCCAGTGCCATTTGTCCCCAGCACTCAGGCTACAGGCCCACAGTCCCCCGTTTCCCAAGCTCCTGATCAGTATCATAACTCATAGCTCCGTACAAAAATAAGATACCTTCAGTTACCTCAAAAGCAGACACAAAAAAATCAGGCTTTTATGTCTGCACGCTCCAAAGGAGAAGACAGAATCTGCTCTGTTTGCCCCAGACAATTCAGCCAAGATTCCCTGGGGCCTCACAGTCAGGCTAATGAGAAACTGCCCAGCAACCCCCATGTAAAATGCTTTCATAGGTCTTTAAAATGCCTTAAATTCTCTATATATTTAGTAAGACTTTTTACTTCTTTAAAATGTCCCTTGTTGCTCCTCAAGATAATACTCTCATGATGTATTAGAACAGCAATGCAGCATTGTCTGGCTGGACCCTTGCTTTGCAAATATTGAATCTTCTTTTTCTCTTGGCTTCGAAGCAGCAGAAAACCCTTTTGCAAAGCAGAGGCAGGCGCTTGCCTGGCCCCCCGGCAGCCCTGCCCAGCCTCTCCTATGTTTTCTGAGCAGGACAGACGGGCTTCAAGGGCTGCACGTGCTGTTAGGAGGGAAAAGCAGGGGGAAGGAGTACTCAGCTGCGCTCTTCCTCTGGGACAGAAAACATCTCTGCCTCTTACACAGCAAAACACTGCTGACCTGCTATTTAACAGCAAGCTAAATCCTCAGATTAAGAGAGTAAAGGAAAAGCTTTTTTTCTTCCTTTTACATTAAGGAAAAAAAATGTTTACAAGACCTGCAGAGGAAGGAAACTCGCTATATGCCCATTGTTAAACAGGGCTGGTGGACACCCAGATTATTTACCCTTGCGTGAGGGCAGCCTCTGCCTCCTTATACATTTTCCTGATTCTTTAGGTTAATACGTACCATCTTTAAGTCGTGGTCATTAAAAAAACAAAAAAAAAAAAAACAAAAAAACCCAAAACCCTGCTTATAGTTTTATTTACGGTACTTGAATAAATTCCTTCGTGCAGCTACGCCAAAGGCTGGATTCCTGCAGAGCATTTCACCTTTGCGGGTTTTACCAGGAATGAGCAGTTAAGCCAGAGCAGGCGGCAACTTGCGCACATACTCTACCATAGGAAAAAGGATGGTGCCCTGTGCTAAGCCATCACCAAACAGACCCATCCGAGGGCAGGATTTCTGTTGCCAATGCGTCCATTGCCAAATTTCCATGAGCTGCACTAAGCAGCTCCTGCGAGCAGCCCCTCACCCAGCGCCACGGTCTGGCCAGGGATGCACAAACAGCGTGCCTTCAGTACGCTTCAGTAGCAGAAAAGCCCACCATGAGACACAGAGCTTGGACCCCAGTGTCTGACATGTCTTGCCCTGCACCTCCAAACGCTTACAGGTAACCTGGGGGCAGACGGCTGTCACAGCTACCTGAACAAGCCCCATGACTGCAGATACAACTTGTACTTACAAAAAAATAGCTTCCACTGGTTTGATGAACAAAATAAGATATAGCAGCAAGAGCACCTTCTCTACCCACAACTGCGCCTATAAAAATATTTTTCTAGTACTAAAAAAAAAAAAAAAAATTAAAAAGTTTAAAAATTACATTCTGCCTGCTCTTGCTGTCCCTATGTACCACATCACCCTGGGACCACTGCTCCCCCGGCCCACAGCAGCTGTGCAGAGTACCAACAGAATTTTTCAGAAGTCACTTTGTATGTGTTTGCACACACACAGAGATGTACAAACACGTACAGGAGAAGAAGGGAGAGAAATATGTTAATTTGAAACATCTGGCAAATGTTTCAGAGCTAACAAGTCTTGGGTTCAGCTTTTGGGATTTTTTTCTGTTGGGGGGGTCAAGGAAGGGGAGGCAATTTTGTCATTTTGGGCCAGGGAAGGAAAGGGCATGAAACAAGAAGTTGAAGCATGTTTTTTCACCCTTTATTGAACTTCAACATCACACTACTGGAGCTAATGCAAACAGGAAGATCATAAAAGAACATAATGAAAGTCTCGCACACTGGGACTGAGGGACTGGTTTCAGTTACTGAATATAGCTTTGGAGGCACACCACACAAGAGCCAGTTACTCTGTGCAGCCGCACCACCACTTACGAGAGGTTTTTAAGCTTTTTCTATGTAGTTCCTCAGTCATATTCCCGTCTGCAACCTCTGTCCCATGCACTGTGCCCTGTCTTGATAGGATACTGTATTACATCTTTACACACATGCAAGACTGACATCTGTAGCTACTAAACATGTTAAGAGGAAAATCCCCCAATTAGCACATATTTTCTTTAAGTTGCCATAAATCACGCATACAATACGTTTTATTCCACATCCGATGTCTTGAATGAGAGCAGTAATTATGAGAGTAAATGAAGAAAAATGGAGGAGACTCAACTAATTTGGGAAAAGCCTTTCACGGGGCTGTCTTTTACTTACAGCGCAGTCACCAATACCATCCAGAAATCCCAGATTAACTCCTGCTCTGCACAGAAACTATTTTTGTTGTTGCTGTTTTGAACATCAGCCTGTGTTAAATTTAATACAATTCAAGACTTGTGATAGATAACACCGGTGACTCCACTCCACTGCTGTTTGAGACGAAGGTCAAGCAAGAGAGCTGGCGAGTGCTCTTTTCATGCGCTGTTAGCTCCAGGCACAAAGGGGCCTTCGACATCGCAGCTGGAGGTTTGCAGCAGCAGCAGCAGCAGCAATACTTGCTATCAAAGACCAGTGAAAACACAAACCGTTCGAAACAGCCGTAGCGCCCAGAGAAGATGCACCCAGCGCAACTCAGAGTGCAGTTGGTACAAAGTAAAATGTCACAAAGTGCCCCACAAAGGCCATTTATGCCTTCAAGACCAGCTAGATGCTGACTTCAGTAAGAAAAGTCTCCTGTGAGCCAGTCCCCCCGTGACTTTTGTAAAACCCATGTTAACCAGCTATGCAGCGCCATTGTTAATTTTCACATTACTGCTCAGTTTCTGAGCTGCTTTCAGGTCTCTTCTGAGCTTCTAAGAGAATACCATCGCACAGTCTGGTACGAAGTGAGCACAGAAATAGACTTACTGGCTTCAAAATCAAAAATATTCTGAGAATTTCATAAATGTTAAAGACAAAACAGACAGTAAAGTACCTTTACACAGGGCACAAACAGTGACTGAGGTGCGGCTTGTTACTTTAAATGCAAATTAACCTGACATTTACACTCACGTTTGTGTTATCAATACGTATTACACAAAAGCAGACAAACTTGCTTTATCCTGTTCAGTTTTGTAAGCCTCTATTCAAATTATCAGTGTAACACAGATGAACAAGCCCCAGCACATGTTTAAGTGTTATTGCTATCAAGCAGACCAAAAGCTGATTCAAATGTTGAATCTTTCTACCATGGTGATGTACCACTTTTCTTCTCCAACCCTGACAGTACTTTCCAATTTCCTCTGAGAGGAGAAATACACACATTCCAGTTGAGACCAAGGTTTAAAATTCCTATTAAAGCAGCTTTTATGTAATTAGATTGGAATGAATGTGCAACAGTGCCCATTGCAGAAAACTTCAAAGTGGTTATACTGGAGAAATCACAACCCGTTTCAGTATGCCCACAAGAAGAAAGAATGGCTCTCCAGAGGATAAGAGTATATTAGTCTCTGTATGTAATAGATTTTATTGACCATATGGAACTGATATAAAAATTGTGTTGCAGTGGGTAGTCTTGGATTTGAGACAGGAATGTGACATACAAAATACAGTTCCTGTAAAAAGCCTGGCAGCTTTCTGGCAGTTTTTGCAATCAGAAGAACCTAAAATATTTACCTGATTGAGTCACTGATGAGTCCCAGGTCAAAGCAAAATCTGAAGATTCACCCTCTTCAACTGAAAAAGAACAAAAATAAGTTGTGATTGCTAAAACAAAACAAATGGAAAGCAAAGACATCAAAAAACTAGGTCCACTATGACATTAAGTATTAAAACAGATTTCTGCACTGGTGAAAAACAACTTACTGCTTTCTGAAAAATAATTCATAAGGCGGAAATTCAGTAAAGATATTTTCGCTATGTTTCAGCCTAAATATGGGATTTCTGTTTGCAGTTTCTTCCTGAACAGGTACAAGTAAGTTCATGTGAAATTTTAACAGAGGTTTAAATATCACTAGCTGCTCAGTATTCATATTTGAAATTTTGTACACTCACAACAACTTGCATGTGCAAAATTGCCATTGTAAACGTAGAGGTAGTTTTTGAAATGTATGCTGTATCGGATCATAGTAAAGGACTGTCCTATGGAGGGAAAATTGCCTGACTTTGTCATCTTAACATACTAACATATTAGCCATATTCAGAACCGAGTGATATCTTAAGGTTTTTCAGAGTTCAGAATTAAAAAATACTATTATAATGTGCAACCATGTTCTGTAATATGGTAGTCATAAATAAGTGCATTTAAGGCTTGCTGATGTGAAAACTGTCAGAGCCAGGTGCTCAGCACTTGCAAGTGATATATCCATAACCTTCTGCCTGTTAAGAATTATTAAATGTCATTTGATTCTTACATTCTTAAAAATAACTAAGAGATCAACTGACAACAAGCAGGGTAAAAAAGAGCCCGATCCTGCTGTTACTGAAACCACTTGCACTTTTACTAATATCAGACTGGGCATTTGAAAGTGGTAGCTGCGGAAATTCTTCCTTTTAATTGCAAAAGTTGATCATCTTCACCTCCCTACTCTGTCACTGTGACACCAAACAAATTTAAATCAGGGGTCTTTATTTCTTGATGAAGAGTGTTTACTCCATGCACTGAACAATCTCTAACCCTTTTATCTAAATTATGTTGGATTCAAATACAAATTCTACATAATTCTGCAACTGAAACCCAAACCATATTGCAAAGCCACAAGGCACAGCCCCTGTTGACCAGATGCGGCCTGGATGCCCAGGCCCTGGAACCTGGACCAGATGGGACCTACATGCCCAGGCCCTGGAACCTGCTTCAGTGATTACTTACATTGAGTATTTACATTTTCATCACACGATTCTTGATTTTATGCTTTTTACCCCTTTTTTTTCAATCCAGTAAGGAATTATGGCATCCTGCAGGTCTAGCTATCAGGTTGATGTCAGTGGTGACATCATGTGGCATTAGGAACAGAGAAGACAATTTATATAGGCGGTGCCTTGACAAATTTTGATTTTATGTTCAGACCACAAACAAATGTGTACTCCATAGAAGGACACAGCACCAGTCCTGTTACTCTGGAAGTTTACTAGTGGAGGAGCACGGAATTTGGCCGCTTCTTTTGAAAAAGTCATACTTGAGACACAATTATACTGTTTCCAAAAAGCCCATGTTAGCATAAAGGCCATGTCACATAATATTAAATTCCAGAATGATAGAGAAAAACAAGATACAAAGCCACGAGCTTATTGAAGCCATTATTGGTACTACTTCCTGACAGTGGCAGAGCAGACTTGGCTCACTCATGCTTCCTCCTAGGGGCTCACCTACCATTTTGTGTTCTGTAAAGCACCATCTTGCTCCCATTTTGACCCATCTCTTAATATAAAAACTGTGGACATAGTTATCCTAAATACGATTTCACGCTTACACAAATGTATCTCTTGTTTTAACATCAAAATCTACATACATATGGGAGGTTTCCACTCCAAAACTAAATAAGCTGTTAGTAATTCATGTACCTTACTCAAAACAGACAAGTGGAATGTTTTAATTTTGTTTTATCCTTGACTGCTTTTTGGTCGTCTTGCTTGGAGAGTTTTTTATATTACTACTTTTATGCTGAGGTTTTTCTATTTCTTTATATTTTATCTTGGAAAGAGAAGTGAAAAAAAAAATCAGTCTGCTAAAAATACATAAAGGCAATAAATTCAGTCCTAGTCAAGTAGAAGTATATGGGATCAGCACTAGTCATCGGCAATTTTAGCAACACACTGCCTTTCATGTTGGTTAAACACCGGAGACTGCTCTAGTCCTTGAGCTGCTGTAGGGCAGCTGGCTCCAGCACGTAACAAAACTACATTTTTTTGGAATCCCTTAAATGAGGGCAAAGGTTTGAGTCAGCCTCTGTTTGCATTAATTTGCTTTGCTCCCTAATGACTGAAAAGGGGACAGAGAACATACATGTGAAGATGACGGCACTTAAATGCACTTTATATTGTTGCGGTCATGGTTTCAGGTTCTCCTCCTCTCTTTGCACAGACCCACCACATAGCTGACAGTGCTGCACCTCCATGTAGGGAGGAGGCCAGTGGGATGAAGCCTCTTGAGCTTAGACAGAGACACATCTCTCTGCAGCTTCTCTTCTCTTCTCCTCTTCTCNATTTTTTAAGCACACATCATCTTTGATAGGATCAACCATAAGAAGAAATAACAGCCAAGCCTACTCTAAGACGTATTGCTGTATAGGACCAATGTTTCTCTTGGGCAGCAGGACAGCATTTCAAATTGTCCCCTTGGACAGCAAGCACAGGGTGGGGGCACTGCCAGAAGGGAGCTGGGACCCCACACTGCTCGCTGCGGTGCTGGCTGGGAGTACTCAAACATGTCCAGGCAGGACATGACCACTGGGTAAGGCCAGGCTAGCACTACTCAGGACCAGTGTTAGGTGGCTTTATGGAATGGTGTGGTCACAGCGATGGCCAGTTGGGAGCCCTGAGTCGAGGACTTCATCCTCACCTGCCCGCCCATCCACCCACTAAGCTAGGCAGCAGGCACAGAGAAACAAGGGGCAAAAGCATGCCACATCCGAAAAAGAAAGAGTGGGTCTGTATACCAGTGTAATTAAGAAGCCCCAGAGGTTTGGAGCAGAAGGGTGTCTGTGAGGCTGAAGCTAAAAAATAGGTGATTGGGCTTTGTCACAGGCACCAAGCATAATTATAGGGAGACACTTAACTCCACCATGCTTCCACTCCCTCTCCATAACAGGCATAAACCCAAGAGCTGAGACGTTCCTCCATGGACACCTTAATCTTCTGGATATAAATTATTATTTAAGGAGCCAGCATTTGAAGTGTCACTGCTGGCTTTCTCTCAGCCTCAGCAATAAGCAGAATCCACTTAAGTCAGAGGGAAAATAATCGGTTTCTTCCTCCCAAACTCAACTTTGACACCCAAGCAGTTGTAGTTAAAATTTGCCCTCTGTTGCACACAGCTGTTGCTGGACTCACGAGGAAGCAGGAGGAGCTTTTCTGGGCTGGTCAAAGACACGGGGACATGATGTTCTGCATGGAGGAGAGAGGAGCCCCACAGACCCCATCTGGGGACAGATCCCCTGGGGGCTGCCTTAGGGCTTGGCCAACCCTCCCGAGGAGGGCAGAGTGGGTCCAGAACAGATTTGGCTGTTAGAGCTGTGAAGGGATTTCCAACTCTTGCTACTAGGAACCGAGTTTAAAAAAAACTTAGTCTGTAATATTAGCCAGGGAGTAATTCACCTAAGTTGATTTTTCAGTTAAAGTTTCAGTGTCTTAATATCTCATCATTCCTTGAAACCTAGGTTGACTCAGGTGACCAGTGTGCATTAATGTTCACTTTGTGGATGCCATTATTTAAGTAGCGGTAATGGGCAAAAAAGCCAGCAAAGAGGTATGAAGAATTCAACACAATCACTTCCAAAATACATCACACAGTAAAATAATTCCTGTTTCATTAGCAGGAAAAGATGTTTTGTGAGACACACCAGCAACAATCATAACTACTGAAGTCAAGGACTAGACACTTTCATCTATGCTAGTTAATCACTCTGAACGTGTGGACGCGCAAGTCCACATTGCTGATGTTCAGCATGGGCCACCCACGTACCTGAAATGCTCTGCAGCTTGGGAATACCACAGGAAACAGCAGCACAGTTTAAGATGAAGAGCTGAGACTTTATAAAACAACTAGAGATCTTGTATCAGCTCTAACTACTTTATGGGAGTCCTGGTGACATAATGCTGAAGGCTCAGGTTTTCCTGAAATTTTGGAGGCACTTCGTATTGGGCATTGAAAATGAAGACATCCAAAATCAGTAACGTTAAGCTTTGGGCAGAATGTTCACAAGTACACTTCACGTTTTTGTTGGATACTTCCCATTTTCCTTCACAAACTCACCTCATTTTCTCCCCAAATTATGTTGTGTGCCTGCACATTAAGCCATGGTTGCAACCACAGAAGTTGCTATGTAATTACACTCTTACTCTTGTCTCTGTCTGCTCTCTCCATTGGAACAATAATTTGTAAATGCTTTGGAAAAGCATATTTTTACTCCTTCAGTAATGCAGAGACAATACAGCAAGAGGACAGAAATTTGGTGCCGCTGTGCTCCATGTGTCAACAACAGAATGGCACCCGAGGTGTAACACACTGCACCAACGGAGAGGGTATGCGTGTCTCCCAGTGCCAAATTCACCATGCAATTGATCAGGAAACAAGATGGGCAAGAAACAGTTCAAGCCTTGATATCAACACTCACAGCACTATATTTCTATTTTTAAAGCATTAACTTTTTTTATTCCTTCTGTAAATGGTCCATGGTATTTGCTGGCACACAGAGATAAAATACTGGAAGTAAAAACCAGACACTCTTAGCTGCATCCTTCAGGGTGATGATTATGAGATGGTTATAGGAAACTCATCCAAGAGTATGCTTGCTAAAACAGCCATGCTTTTGGTGAAATCTAGGGGCATCTATGAAGCTGAAACCCTTCTGGAAGGCTGGGTTTGACTTGAAAATAGCCTTGGTCTGGCAGCGTAGAAAATCTTATTGTTCGTCAACTCAAAAGATCAGTAACTTTGTGCACTGCCCACCCATAGCCTGGTACAGGGAGGACATCGCTGACAGTGGGAGGACACATGTCTGCTTCCACTCCCCGTTCTGCCCCAGCACAGGAGGAATCACTGCTGTCATGCCTGGAGAAGAACTCTGTTCTGCTCCAACTGGTTGTGGGACCCAAATGCAAGAGCCAGAACAAGGGCGAACTGTGGGCAATGGCAACATCACAATACAGCACTCCCACGCATGCCAAATATTTGCATTTTGCCCACTCGTCTCAGATGTTCTCTAAGGATGCTTATTTAATTGCTAGGTCATGAGTGCTGCAGGCTCAAAGGTTTTGGTTCTTTGTGCTCAGAGAAACTTCTGAAAGGATTCAGCATCCATTCCCTTAAGGGTGAGAACATCTATTTATGGAGCTACCATTACCTGAACTCCATTCACAGTCACAGTGCTTATTTAACACTTTATCACTCCCAGGAAAGAAGTTAACCTTATCAAAGTAAGACGCTTCTGAACCAAATGTTGATTTCTAGATGCAATCAAGCTTTACAAGTGAGCAACAGTCCCTCAGTAATTCAGATGGCATGTGTATGCTCCCTTATCCTATTACACAGGCTTGAAGGACCACAAGGACCAGTTTAACACTTCCCATAATATAAAAACTCCATAGTATGCTAACTAAAATGTCAGTGACTGTGACAGTTTGAGAAACTGCTGAGAAATATGTTGGGTTACAAGCAAGCCCCCCAGCTGATGGGGAAACTTTCCAGAATCAGGGCTGTTGCCAAGAGCTGCATTCAGGACCAGGGCCACTCCCTCACCCACGAGCAACCTCTGAAAACACTATGTACGGAGTGCAGAAAATGCTGGTGCCACTTTTTAGTTTGGAGGATTTTGTCAGATTTTGTTGGTGACAGAATGCTCTCAGATAAACCTGGGGAAATCTCACCGATGCCTGTGTATTAGCTGTAATGTACGTGTCAAGATTCACAGCTTTTCCTCTAGAGAAATACTCTAGCACCAATCCACACTGTAAGCCAGTCACACAATAATCACATCTTTTCCCTGACCTAGCTGTAGGTACTCAAAAGCAAGAACTCCGTGATCTTCTGTAATCTTCAGGCTTCTTTGCCGCCTTTCAGAAGCACATCTCTCTGTGCTGTCCTACCCAGCCTTTGCTCCATCCCTCCCATCACATGAAATTACATGCTCCTGAATCAGCGTAGGACACAGAATAGCCCCATCCGACTGCCATTCATCCACCGCAACTCATCCCACAGCACTCGCAGCCTGGGATTTGATACAGCACTCTTAATCCTGCAAAATGCAGAGCAGCTTCCATTTCTACGAAGTCAAAGGGAGCTGAAGATGCTCAAAACTTTGTGGCCTGAGGATTGTAAATTAGCCAGTTTCCAGCTGCTTGGCATGGCAGGAGCACAAAGGATGTTAACAATCTTTACACTTTAAATAGCCTGGTATTTTCCATGCACATCTAGAATCTGTGCTTTGGAGAGGTGCGGACAGGCTTGCTCCTCAAACTGAAAGAGGAGGAGAATACCTCTGCTCTCACTCAGCCTAATGCCCAGAGATGTTAAGTCCTGCACGGCACCGGGAGCTACTACCACAACTAGCAGTGACATACAGCAAAAGAAGAAAGAGAGTTTGGAAACGGCTACTTTGAGCAGAAGCCAGCTAGCCCCTTCTCTTCAGATCACCTCCCAGCTGGGTGCAAGGCTTTCCCTCTCTCCTGCTTGGATGTTCCCTGTTAGTCTCCACCTCCTAATATCGGCGAGACAAAAGTCTGCAAAACACAGAATCTGCAGAAGAGCAGGAAAGTAGCAGTATGAAAAACGGTCACATTTGGTTTTTAAATGAAACATCGCTGCGGCAGAGCTGCAGCCCGCTGCCCGGGAGCGCAGCAGGGTGCAGAGCCGGCCCTGAGCCAGGGCATGCCGCCCGCAGGGAACCGGGCTGCCCTTCTTTGTCAGCAGGCCGGGGCTTTCTCCCACCGGTGTGCGGAGGGAAACCTTCACATTCGGCAGGAATACAGGAAGTTTTGTGGGGCTTTGTCAGCGTACTGAAGATAGGTGCCTGTGAGTGTATCCCGATGCACGTACCGTACCTTGCAGCTAAAAGGAAAGGGAAATCCCCCTGGTGCCTCTGTACCAACATTCAGGGGAGCAAAAAGGTAGCCGGCGGAAGCGGCCAGGTGTGCTTTATACCAGCCATTTGAGCCTTTGGAAAATCAACTTTGCAAGAGGATTCCTGCCGGGTCTCTCCGTGTTTACTAGATATTTTGCTTGTTTGTGTGATCATTTCCCATTTAGCTTTAGCAATACTTTGCCATTTTTTTCCCCGGTGGTTGGTGGAAAGGAGTACTGGGACACCAGGGCATCCCCAGAGAGGCGACGGCGTATTCCTCGCCTGTGCCCTAACCCTGGGATCCCCCACGGGAATCGTGCATGGTCCTTGGCACAATCATTCACAGCTCCAGAGCTGCCTCCCTGTTCTCTCCCCAGTGCATGGCCGATTCAGCCATTGGTGGCCCTCGGCCAGGAGGGTTTTTTCCACCTTAAATAGGACCGTTATATATTAGTCCTTTCATGGGCCAGAAGGCCAGGGAATAAGACAAGAGGGTTTACTGACATGGCTTATTTAGCTAGTTCAGAGCCTAAATTTGCACAAGTTCTCTAGCTGCTTTTCTCCAAAGTCAGTAACAGGGCTTGGCAGACACTGTGGGTTTTGTTGGCAAAGTCAGCCTTTTTGTGTGAAGGAGGGAGGAGTGGGGAAATCCAGACTGCTGTGCTCTCTAGGTCAGGGAAAAGAAAAAAAAAGAAGGGGGGGAAAAAAAAAAAAAAAAAAAACAGAAAAAAGGAAGAAGGATGAGACAAATGGGACAGAATTACAAAGGAAAACTGAAAAAAAAAGATAGTTAGGAACAGAAAAATATGTGAAGGTGATTAAGGAGAAAAAAACAAACAACAAAATAAGGTAGCACTAGCAGGTTTATGCAAAGGAGATCTAATTATGGGTGGCTAAATCCTCCAGGACATTAATATTCCATCGTAATGTGTCTAGTTTCCTCCTTTCCAGACGTGGCGGGGAGGAAATGAGAATCACTTAGATACACTGTTTAATGAGCAAATGATGGACGATCACCAAATACAGCCTGCCTGATAAGTATCCATTAGCTTAAACTTGCACAGTAAATCTGTGTGCAGCTAACGGGCCTGCCTCTTCAAACTCTAGGGCAAAACTTAATGTAACTGCAACTAGAGAAGGGGATCATTGTAAATAAAAATCTCATCTCTGTAAGATGAGAAAGACCATAGGACATACATAATGGCTAATCACAGCCCTTCCTACGGACCGCACACCTGACTCACAAGCCAGAGCATATTTATTCCCAATGCTCATATTTAATTTTTGTGTTTCTAATTCACAGACTTCACTGGAGACAGATATTTCACATCAAAATCTATTATGTAAATAAATACGAGTGTACAGTTAATAAAATGCAGTCAATGTTTCAGGTTGCTCAAGATCAACATCTTATACGTGCAATACATTAAACTTATAGTTCTTAAAACTGTCCTGCAGACACCTCGTTTCCATACTTTACATTATAGATTTGGGATCAATACTCTTACTGATGGTTCTTACAGCTTGTCATTGAAGATTAATCCCCAGAGGTCAGGGTGGTGGTTTTTTTTTCCTTTTAATTGCAATACCTGGTATTTAATCTGTGAAATGTTCAGGAATTTAGATGTTGCCCTGGAAGAGGCACCTGGCCAAGGAGCCCCCTGCCCTGTGCTACAAGACCCACAGCAGCAGCACCTCGGCCCCATACGAGAACCATGTTTTCCTAGCATGCTGGTGCAAAACCTTCCCAGCAATGGCTGGCACTGGAAACATCCGGTTTTAGATTCCCCGAGTTTCATCAGGAAGCACCATCCCTGCTGCTCTGCTGCAGGGAAATGCAGTCCCCTTTGCTGGGTGTGCTTTCGGTCCCTCCTCTGCCCTACAGCAAGCTGTGCCACCTTCCTACGTCCCCAGCATAGGGGACCTGTCTTCAGTGCCTCCCCACCCTCCTCTTGCCTTTTTGGACAAAAATGTCTTTCAATATTGGTTGTTTCTAATTGTTGCTTCCACCTCAGAAATGCAGGAAGGGGACTGGAGTTTGGGGTTCCTTCTGCTTTTTCTACCTGGTGTTTGCCTGGCCATGGGTGGGACGTACCCCCTCCAGCCTGAGGGAGCATCCCACCGATGGCCCATTCGTGCCCAGCACAGAGCTCCTACTGATGTGCTGCGCCCCCAGACCCATCGCCTGTGATAAGCTCCACTGGAAATGGATGGGAGCACCCAGGGTCCCTACCCTCACCTGTCCCAGTAAGGTTGAGTCCCAGCCCACACCACCCCAGCTCCGTGGGGCGAGAGCACAGGCATGGGGCAGAGAGCAAAGAGGTGGGGAGGGAAGTGGAGATGCATGAGGACATGGGGTGCAGGGCGGCCAGCTCCTGTGGACAGGCATAGTGGATGGCAAGCACCGGCTGCCTGCGGGTGCGCTCCTCCCTGCATTATCATATGCATTTCTAAGGCAACTGTCACCATAGTGTCTGCACCTTCTTTCAAAAATAGATCTACTACAAGTAAACAGGCGCTTCAAAGCTCAAGTGAAACAAAACAGGTGAATCTAGCATTCCCCATGTTGCTCATAAAATCATGTATTTTACTTCAGCAACCAAGAGTTTAAATATTCTTGCTCCATCTGGAATGCTGCTGGATGAGACAAACATGTACATGTTGAAACCCTAACAAACCGAAACAAGGGAAGTAGAGAAAAGGGGAATTAACACACCTACAATTCATGGCCAAGACTTTAATTCCATGAGTCGAATTTGCAGGTTGTGAAGCTATCCCTTGCTCTGCTAAAATGCCAAAAGCAGGCTGAAGTTACCCAAAGACAAGATGATGATGCAAGAGACCAATGAAAAGTGACAGACCAGAGGTAGGTCAGCAAGTACAAAGACCCGCTGCTACTCAAATACTTGCAATTTCTTCCACCTTCCTCCAAACTTTGGCTGTAGAAGTTGTACTAGTGAAGGCTCTGCTACCACCCTATGCACTTTTGAGCACAGATACCTGGTGAGTGAAGGTACACAAATCGCAGGTATCACCTAACAAAGTATTTGCAAGCACATGGGGCATGGGGCTCTGCATTGGAAGACAGCAGACCCAAGAGCTGCAGCTGGCAGAGACAAGGTGCACGTGGCAGAGTTCAGCTGGAGGGATGGTACAGACCAAAAGGATCCCAGAAAGGCCGTTATTGTTTCCTGAACATAAAGAAATAGATACAATGAAATGAAGTTCCAGAATGAAGCCAAAGCACCATGAAGTTCAAACACTGGGCACTGTACAGAGGATACAGGGTCTCACCAAGTCAGATTTATTGCATGCTTTGCTTATGCGGGAGGGAAAAAAA
>VZTL01064003.1:0-32805 GCA_013400535.1 Scopus umbretta
CCTGTAGTTTATATTTAACTAACTAGTAAAACCTAGTAAAACCTAGTTACCTAGTTGGTGTTAGTCTGTTGGTAATTTTAAGTGTAAAACCAACCATCTCTGTGGTCAAGACATCTGAAATAGCATGAGAAAAGGAAGGAAAAAAGGATGTGATGAAGAAAAATGAGTTTCTACAGACTTCAGCTCCCATGGTAACAAGGGGATTTGTACCAACAATTCACAGAGTAGGTTTCAGGAGAGAATATGGAACATCATACAACATTTCAAAGAAAGTTTGAGATATCAGAAATGCATTATCAGAAGAAACATGATAATGGTTAATCAACAGATGATTTTTCTTTCTGATGTTCTTGATCTGATTTGAGACATTCTAACAGAAAGTGAGATATTTTATTCTGTAAACCACATTTCCCTAGCAACAGTTTTAGATCCACCAATGCCCAAGTGGACATTCAGAACCCTCCTCTCCCTTAGACCTGAATCACTGATGAGTTTCCCCCTGTGATATGATACAAATTCTTTATTTCTTTGTTAGCTGTCTTGCAGATACTGCTTTCTCACTAGCTGTTTAGCATGAATTAGTTTCCTGTTTTATGTTATTCACTTTATGAAAATTATTTATTTCCTATTAAATCTTTTCCACCAAAAAACTTAAGTCAATCAACATACCATTAATTTTATCCAAAGCCTGTGACTTTGATTACATGGTGTTTAATCAAAAAAAGAGTGATATTTCACAAGTAGCATTACTTGAAATTAGCCTGATGAGCAGAGCAACTTTAGCTTGATGAGTAGAGCAACTGGAGGAGCCAGAAGACAGAGCAATAAACAGGAAAGGGTGTTATGACAAGTAATGCAAGGAAGTAAAGTCTATGATGGAAACTGAGACAGCAGTGGAAGCAACCCAAAAATTTAAAGATGTATGTTATCCTTGAGTAGATGTAAGCTGGTCATACAAACGAATCATCACCTGACATGTCTTCAATTTCCTTGTGTTCTGAAAAATAGGGATAGAGCTGAAGAAGAATGGGTATTTGAAGGAACACCAGATAAGAGATGAAGTTTCAGGGACAGCTGAGCCCTTGCAGATACCTGCTGAAAAACAGTGCCTGGAAAACAGATAAGTGTTCAAGAACAAAAGATTTATGAGCAAGGCCAAGGGCTGTGGTGGCTGGTGGAGAAAACAAAGAAAGCTGTTGACTGTCAGATTAATAAGATTAATCCATGTTATTTCTGCTTTGATACAATCGCAATGAGTCACAGAAGGCCCCCAGCTTCAGCAACGATCAAGACAGTATTAACATTTTTAATACCAAAAATAAGCATTCTGAAACATGATTTTTGTGCTATCCAGTTGTTCTGCCATACCTAAGAGGATGGATAGAGAGGGAAACATACTACATGAATATGCATGAAATAGCCCCTTAAGTGTACTTTTATTTTATTTTATGTGTGTTTTACACTCCTACGTGTATATCCCAAATACATTTGAGGCACTTTATTTTTCTGACTGAACTTCATTCATTGCCTTTAAATCTATTCTATATTTGAAACAACAGCAGGAGTTCTGTGCTCCTTATAAAAATTACCTAAGCATCACAAAGTATCCTGTCAAAATACTTGGCATCAAGGCATCCCAGTCTCATAAGTATTTTGTAAGAATACCATAATTACCTTTTACACAGCTTTCAATTCAAGAAGCCAAACACAGCAAGTTAAGCCTGTTAACACAAGACACATATCTTGTGTCAAAAGCAAGTAATTTGTTTCCATTAACTATCTACTAAAATTCACAGTTACAAGTATCAAGAGATCAGTTGGGTTTTTTTCTTCCAAAGCAACTAACAGCACAAAAGAGAAGAGAAGATAATAGAGAAAGTCAGAGGGTAGCATAGGTTTCAGATCAGAAGCAAAGGTGTTTCTCTGGAAGGTCTGCAGAGAAAAAGCAAACTTGAAGGGGGAGAATAAGGTTTGCACAACAGTATGGCCTTTGAAACCAATTTGAGTCAACAGAATTCAACAGAAGCTTCAAAGGCTGATTTCAATGATGACCCACTGTCCTGTGAAATAATAATACAGTCACCTGGCTAGTTTTGCAGGAGCTGTTAGTGGAATTCTTGAAAGAAACTAGGACTTTTCTGTCAAAATGTATTTACTGGTTACTGACTCACTGACTGATAACAAAGAAATGAAGCACACACCAAACCCATCAACAGACAATTTGGTTTCTTTATGAAACAGGAACATAAATACCAGAGAAATAACAGAAAAGTCAGAGAAGTCTCCTACTTTCTATTACAATGAAAGAAATGAAACAAATGTTGTTTCTGAATAAAATTGTGTTGGCTCTGGTATTCAAGAAATAAGAGTTTTCCACATGCACTTTTGAACTCCACTGCCCAAACTTGGAGGAGATCCAAGTTAGCCAGGTAAAAGTGTTGGTAGTATGTAGTCCTTTTACACAGTCATGTTTTAACTCACAGTGAAACTGCAGATACTTAAATGACTTTAAAAGTTTACTGAATAGCCCCTTTTTTGGCTATGACCATAAATGTACTATGAATTTCTTCCACCAGACCCTTTTTGCATAATATGTTATGTTTGTCCTTATATGTGTCCTTATTGTCCTTAACTGCCATTCCTTATCTACTTAGAACATCACCATGGACATTGCCTGAACTTCCCCCTTCCCTCTTTGTATGAGCTTCTTACCATCTCCTATACATCCTCAGATTCTTTCTTTGTTTATATATGGCTTTTGTTTCATTATCTGTCAAAAACACATGGATTTCTTTGTCCTAAGCTGTCTCTTCTGCCATCGGGTATTCTGTCTGTTTTTAAAATAACACCCCTACTGCTATTTGAAACAATGCCCATAATGCTTAATATCGGCAAATTTCCCATTGACCACTGCATTCCCAGAAGTATTCTGTGCAGTTTTCAAGTGAAAGCAAGAGTCTCAATTTCAGGAATATGCAGCATGGGAACAAAATATCAAACTAAGGTGGTCTCAAAGATGCAGCTACAATGCCAGCTTGATTTCTGCAAAAGAAGCAAAATGTTGGTGTTTGCACTGCTGTTGTGTTCAAAACCTCATTGTTCTAAAAGCTCTTGTTACAATTAAGTTTGGAGAGAGATATGACATATAAGGTTTTTTACATGTTAACATGAAAACTTTGTGCATGCTACAATGCAGACTTTGGCTTCTGTGGAGAATATTGTCCAGCTGAGAGTTAGAATTCCATTTCTTTAGCCCAGGTTTCATAATGATTTCCTCTATTTGCAGTTTTCAAAGTTCTGCAACTGTCCCTGACTAATACTAGTTAGGGTGCTCTCTTTAAACTCTCATCTGCTCCACCAAGTGTTTTAAAAGTTGCCAAGCACACCACCCAAATTTTATGTGCTGCTTCTGCCATCTCCTGTATATCTGTTTATTCTCTGACAAGTTTGCAAAAAGCAGGAGAGGAGGAATAATTTAATATTTATCATCAAAACCAGTTTGAGAATAGCAACAAAATAACCTACTGATTCTTCATCCAGGAAAAAAAAACCAAACAACCAAAATCAAAAACAAAAACCAAACCAAACCACAAAACTCCTGCTCATCATAAACTAATTGTACAGATTAGATATTTAGATGAAGAAAAAGCTTTTCTTCTTATACCATGATATTTTTACAAGTGGGAAGTATTTAACAAAAAATGCAAGATGGGAAATGTTTGAAGAATGTCCTGGTTTGGGAGGTCAGCATTTTATTTAATTGGCGCAGGGCATTATGGTAGAAATTAAATGAACAATGACAAATTTGCTGGTTACATACTGTTTGAAATGAGCATTTACAGTTACTGTAGACATCTTTCTAGAATTTAGTTGTCATTGGGTTTATGAGAACTTTCCAGTTCTATTAAATGAGCTAAACGCAGACCAAGGGCAAAACCTAAACCCCACTGAGGTTATTGTAAGGTATTTATCTACTGAGGCAAGAAATCTAAACTCTCTATCCTGTGCATGTTTCAGGTCACCTACAATTGAGCTTTCATCTTTCTTGTTTACAAGAGTTCTCCTGAGCTTACCTAGCAAAAGGCTTCACTCTCAGAGAAGACAATCTTCCCTCCCACTAGTCAGCTTCTTTCTGCTCTGGGGAAAAGCTTGTGTACAGGTCCCTTCCAAGAGCCCCAGAGAGACAAGAAAAATTGCATTAAAAGGAAAGGGAGGAGGAGGAATGTGCAGATGCATGGAAGACCAAGTGAACAAGTGAAAAACTTCAGTCTCCTCTTCTGGTGCTGCTTCCTGAGGACAGGCCACGTTGATTGGCACTAGACTGCAGATTGTCCTGCTGTTCAGAGAAAAGCAGGGAATAACACTAAGCATCTAAACAGTAATTCAAGAAAAAAATGTTCAATTGAAGATGCCACTATTTTTAGATAGTAAAAAAAAGACAATCTCAAATGGTTCAGAAGGGTTATATGATTGCTGATGTTGTACATGCTCCAAGGATACCAGAGGAAATCAAATTTTCCTACATGAGCCCCAAAATCACAGGAAGTTAATCTTTTAAAAAACAGCTCTCTCAAAAAAGCTACACACAGAAGTGTGACTCACCACCATCTAAGTAGTTTAAGAGAAGAAGTTTACAGAAAAAAGCAAATAAACAAACCCAAGCCTAGTGTCTTGCTGTCTCTCCTCCCACCTCTCTGCCTTTCTTTCCCTCTTCCCAGGAAAGATTCAGAAGAGTTTATAGCAATGAAGAAGCATAGCCCTATAAAACTTTAAAGAGGCCAACAGAAGAAGCTGCTTTGAATGTCTGCATAGCCCCCTTAAGGTCTTAATTGCTAGTCAGATTAAAAGCTCTCCGTACAGACTCTAATTGAAAATGAAGTGTAGAAGAAGTGAAATCTAGCCTTATTTAAGTCAGTGGGAGTCTTATCATCAACACAGATAGGAGCAGAATTTCACGCAGGATATTTACTGCTGCCATCCTGGTAGATAACTCAGCACCTTTTTTAACACTCAGCTGGAAACTTTCTAGCAGCACAGTACAACCAAATCTGACAACAAACAAGCCTGATCCTTGCTGTGTCATATAATCTTAGTGAATATGAGCAAATCTATACAGACAGAGGTGACAATAATTACACATTTGTAAGATTGCTTGGACTTTTAGAAGTGGGAAGTGTTAAGTGACTAATATGAGCATAATTACATAGTCCCTTGCATATAGGTGACCCCTAAATTCTTTGCATACTTCATTCCTATGAGAATTTAAAATTATGTTTTGTGCTGTCCATTTTTTACAGCCATCATCCTTGAGACTATGGAAGGGTCCCTTTCAAGTCTGAAACAGAGTAGAGATAATTCTTCATTTCTCTTGCTGCTTGTTTATATCTACTTACTGTAATTCTTATTCAAATAATAGTGAAATAAAATGAACAACCTAACTAGAATAGTCAGTTTGAATGTTTGCAGCTTTCAAAAAAGCAAAAAGCTACAAATGACTGAGATTCAAGAGCACAAAGAAATTGTGACAAAACATTTTGATCAGAAAGCAGATACTGTGTGGTATTAAAATTGGACACCTGTTTATTAAATGGACAATATGCTATCTGAACAAAAATGCACTATTTTTCTTTCCTATACAGCTATACATTAATATGCTTAACATCTCTCCCCAAAACAAGACTGAGAAGGAGCGGTTATGGTATTAGAACCAATTTTCAATGGAAGCACAGAAACACTGGAGAACTTAAGCATTGCAAGAGTATTATTCAAATATATTTTTGTGCTATTTAAAATGCACAAAAGCTGGAACACAGACAGCAGTTCCATGGTTTTGATTAAGATGGTTCTTTTTGTTATTGCCATAACCTGTACTTTTTATTCACTAAACTGAAGTTCCATCAATACTTACCTTTTAGCCCAGCTAGTGATTTTTTTCCAAGAGTGACTCGAGAAGGGCATTCTTGCAACAGGAATGTACTCTGTATTTGATACAGAAACACAAAGAGCAAGCCAGGCATGAGGGAATTCTCCATCTTCGTCTGTTCTGCAGACTGTGTTTTTTCCTCTCTTTCTTTCTCTTCCTATTCTGTTTCCCCATTTAATTTCTTCATGCTCCTTTCCAGACCCCTACCAAATCTTTACTGAAAAGGAGATGAAATAAACCATCCAGATTCTCACCAGTTGGCAACAGCAGAGACATCCTTGCCCATCTGAGGTCAGTAACTAAAAGGCATCAGTTCATTTCAGAATGAGTCGTTATTCAATATATTAATTCAATCTATTAAAATTGCAGTGTATTTGACTATGGGTTTTGTGGTTTTGTTTTTCCTTCTCAGTTACGACAAATTTTTCAGGTTTTGTAGCGTTATCTTCTTTAATGACATTTATTAAAACATATGTAAATCTAAATAACATTTTGTTCAAAACAGAACCTAACTGGTTTCTCACTACTGAATGAGGAATGTTGGGAATTAGGTTCTTTCTTTGAATCTCAGTTTCTCAATTGCCTTGAAATCGGATACTGCTGATATACTTAAAGGTATTCTATTTTCTGTCAAAATAGTCCCTAACATTATCAGAAAGCAAAACAAAACACAACAGAAGGGTTAATCAGTTATTATTTATTAAATGATAAGTCTAATGGATTTAAGGAACAAAGGAGTCTGAACTGTGTGTGTATGGAGGACATTAACTGTGTTTTATCATGCTTATACTCTATATTGTTCACCCAGGGTGAATTCATTTAGTCTATTGGGCTCAGTGTTTGTCTATAGAAAAAAAAAAAAAAAAGAAATTCTGAATAAAATAAAGGAAAATGGTATTTTCACTGAAATTAAAGATCTTCCTGTGCAGGTTTGAAATATATTTACTATATACATTACAGCATTTTATTGTGGCAAGGCTTCTGCAAATGAGGATAAAAGAAATAAACATCAGTTTCCTGAAAGGCAATTTACAAATAAATATAGAAGTTCTTAATGGACATTATATTAATGTATCTTCGTATATATAACCCATGGTCATATATTTCCCATTTATTTATTGCTCTAAGGTAATAAGTATTATAAACTAGAATGCAGGCCCAGGTAAACTGATATTATGTACTTGTTTATCTTATAGGAAAATCCAAAGCATGCTTCAGGGTACAACGGCGGTATCCTGACAGGGACCATCACTAAGATGGACAAGGGGTGCATAAGGAGACTCTAGAGCAGTCATTGCCTTTGAAAGATCTGGGTTTGTGGCAAATTGCTACAACAGATGACCAGGAGGAGACAATTCTGCAAGGAATTTTTTGTGCTGTATAACTACATAGGCTCAGCTTGTCCCATTGTATTTTTATTCCATAATACAATATAAAATCAGATGCTTCTTGAAGTCTTCTCACATTGATTTGGGAATTTATACAAAGTAGTCTATCTTTGATTCGATTTTCTTATTTTTGTAGGACAACAGAATTGTGAACACAGACATCATCTTCCAGTAAATCTTTACATGACCAGGTCAAAGCAATGAAGAGAAGCAAATTTCAGTACTACTCCACTCCCTTATTGACAAAATTAAAACACAACACATCCCTGGTTGAGCTGCCTTGCTGCATTAAAATCAACACATAGGTTAGAAAAATAAAGAGTAGTTTAGTTAACTAAAACAGAACCAAAGGAAGCAAGTAATTTTATCATAGTGCTAGTCAGCAAAGCTAATAATATGCACTTACAACCTTTCTAACTACATATGAGGGAGTTAGACTGATGAAATGTTAAAAGTTTCTCTCATTTTTAAAACCCAGCATTGTTTTGGAACTTCCCAAATTTTGTACATCTCATGGAAGTCCGCACTCCCCTCTTCACGTTCCCTTCAAACAGAAAAACTTCTTGGGAAAAGTGAGAACCTCTAAGTTTCTCTATGCACTTGCTGGAAAAACAATAAAAGGTAGTAATGACAATTATGTTAGTTTCCAAATCTGGCAGTTAACCTATTAGTTGATAATTTACTATAGTTATCCACAATTAGATTTATTCATAAAACCTATACTTTCTGACTAATTTGCTTTTTCTGTGTCTATAGCACATTTTAACATTGGTCTTGAGACCAAATCCACAACGTATTTTTTATTCGACAAATATGATGAATGCTAGAGCAGAATAGACAGACAGATGCAAAATATGGAAACTGTGAATTCTTTCTAGCTGAATATCATATATAAGTTTTGTCAATTCTACAGACCTACAGGAGAAACAGAATTCCAGGCTCAATGGCTGCAGTATTGCAGAAGGATCTCCTTATTGATTCCTGTAGGAATAAATAGACAAGTTTCCAGGTACTTTTGGTGGAGAACTGGCCACTTAGAGATATAAAAGCAGCAAGAGCTACAGATCTGTCTTCTTCCTGAAGCCCCAGAAGTCAAGGTCAGTGATGGAAAAGAAGAAGGAATAGGAGAACACCTCTTCTAAAGGCTTACCCGAACCCCAGCTCAGAAGCAGTTAAGTCACCTAACTCTGTTTTTCTTACCTGCATTTTCTCCCTTTGAGAGATTAGAGCTGTCAACAGATAACGAAGCAGATGGACCATCTCACTAAAGCACTGCGGAAAAGCTGATAGTGATTATAGCAAGCAAAGAGACATCACTGAAAAGCATCACTTGCGACACAAGCACCCACTTTACTAGTCAACAAATGGTATGATTGTGCTTGCTGGGCCAGAGTATTTCCCCGCTGCTCTTTCTGCTGTGATTGACCACAAGTGCTGTTCTAATTCAGGAGGTTGTCAAGGGATACAAACTGTTATTTATACACACACCTGTGCTGCTGGAACAAAGCAGGCATCAAGGAGAAATGAGTCAGGCCAGTACAACTCAATTTCAAAACCTTTTCAAATGTCACCCGAGAAAGACTGATGTTGGAAACCAGCCACACATGTATGCACATAACCTTTCTGTTTCAGTCACATGCGTGAGGGGAGTTTGGAAAGTGAAATGTGAAAACTGGGAGCTCAGTAAAGGAACTGCCACACTTGCTTTTGGCAAAGCACAAGGTACTCTGTGGGTTTCCTTGCAGAAGATTAAGCACAGATGTGTTTATTCCCCATGGCTTCCCAAGGAAAACAACTTTGAAACTAGGAAGGTAACTTTGATTTGTGCTGGTTCCTATCCTCATTAAAAACAAATCTAGAGTGTTGAGCACTGTCATTCCTCTGGCTTCCTCACTTGTATTTCATGTACGAATAGGTGGCTTTATATCCCAGTTTGACTTTACGTGAAACTGTAGCATGGACCAGTGGGCATAGCAGGGGACCAGTCATTGGAACAGGCTGCCCAGGGAAGTGGTAGAGTGCCCATCACTGAAGGTATTTAAAAGACATGTAGATGTGGTGCTTAGGTACATGGTTTAGTGGTGGACTTGGCAGTGCTATTTTAATGGTTGAACTTGATGACCTTGGAGGTCTTTACCAACCTAAATGATTCTATTCTATTCTATTCTATTCTGAAGGATGGACCTCTATACAGATAGTCCCATGGCATGTGCAGAAGGCAGGGAAAGGAGGTTGAAAGAGGAAGGTGTGGTGGCTTCAGGTGTGGGTGTGGAGCTCCCAGTCCTAGTGCCAGGAGTGGTTGGCATGGCTGGATCCGGCACCGGAGCCAGGGAGGCCCTGGCAGCCAGGAGAGAGCAACGGGAGGCACACCATGCCTGGGACAGAGGGCATATGAGAGCAGGAAGGCAGCAATTTGTCACCCAGTTGCAGGAGCAGTGCAGCACAAGACTGAGCATAGGGCCAGTACAAAGATGAAAGCTCTAGTTTCCGGAGAGAGGTGCAGGGGGATGAGGTGCTGAAGACATGATGGGTCTGGCCACAGTGCCCTGGCAGAGCCTAAGGTACTCAATGACATGATGGGAAAGAGTGACACCAGCAAAGAGAGGCAGGCCCAAAATCTGCCTAAGGGGTGCCACTGGGCTGCATGCCTGTTATCACGTGAACGAGATGCACTGAAACCCTAACGATACACAGAGAGTCCCATCCCATTTTATTCTTTTCTTCAGGTCCTTTCCATCTGCCACGCAGAGCTGCAAGATCCGTGTCTGTCAAGGAACTTGCCTTTGCAAAACCTCTTTAGAGCTTGTTTACCGAAGGTTTGCTGCATGAAACATAGGCAAGATCCATGCAGATCCCTCAGTTTTTATCTCCCCTCAAAATGCAGCAGCTATACCCAAAGATGTTGGAGGTAGGGCATGGATCTGAAGCCCTATCCTTGAAGGGGTTGATAGTGATCAGTCATCATATTGCTATCTAGCCTCCAAAAAGGGAGTTGTATTTTAACCAGCAGTTCCAAGCAAGACTTCATTATAATTTCAAGTATATTTGCTTGCTTATTCCCTTCTATTTCTGTAAAAAGTGTGTGTGTGGGGAAATGTCCAGGTGAGTTAGGTTCCAAAAACTGCATTAAGGAGTTTTCTCTTCACTGTATTAATGAGATAAATGTAGTACTAAACTTCATACTACTATAAAATCTTACACTCCTACCAATATCGATTCTTCCATTCACTTGATAATATATATGTTGAAAGGACTATTATCCATCACATTAAAGGAATGCAAAATGGTGAGGTATGTGGGAGAAAACCGAACTATACCCTGTCTAATGACCTGAAAATAAACAAGGAGAAGCTTTATTAATACATAATTTAATTCAAACTGTCCGAGCCTGTGATTTTTTTTTTTTTTTCCCCAACAGTAGTTAGGACAAAATTTCATCAAGGTATTTATTTTGCAGTGGCATAAGCCAGTATCAATGCCTAACATCGTTTCAATACTCTCTCTCCAAAAGCTTAAACCAAAGTTGCTCAGGATATCTTGTGGCCACATCCGATAGAGTACAAATAGTTACCTGAGTTCTGTTCATATGTTCTCCTGCCAACTGATTCACTTATCTGATCCACATAATTGCTAATAGACTTCAGTCAAACACAAGCAAAGTCTATTACTGTTTTCCTAGGCATTACCTGCCTTCCGTCTGTACCAATCAAAGGCAGAACTAACACTATAGCCAAATTAGTTTTAAAAAATATGTATATTTATATATATAAAATATAGCTGGGAGATACAATCTAAGAAATAGTAGCTGCCTATATAAAACCTCAGGCCAGGCAGGTGTCCTGGGGAGCTCAAAAGGTGAGTTTTCACTGCTGTACTGGAGGTATGAACCTGAACTTAAAGCCTGGCCTAATAATGTGAATTCTTTCTGTTGATGCTCTGTTTTTTTCCATCACAGTCTTCTTTCACAGTATAAAATATAGTCCACACCAGGCACTCCTGAAGCTCAGAAGTCTCTCACCTACCAACTTCTCTTTGAACCCTGACATGAATGCTTGAATAGTTATTTGTAGCTGCACAAGCTTTTAGAATGCTTCCCCTTAGATCCTGTTTTGTGAACAGTAATACTCACTCACAAATCTGTTCTCAGTTTGTAGCATTTGATAATGTGGAATTATTCACAAAGCCAGTTTCCCCTGTTACATGCCTACCTGATGAGTTTGTACAATATTGTCTTACTTTACTTGAGTTGCTGCTAGTAGCTGATATTAGATGTGATGCATAGTGATTAAAAGCTTTTAAGATGTGTATTTTCTAATGAGGTCTATTTAGTTTGCTACATTTAAATTAGCTTTTAACCTACTGTTCTTGAATGATCTCACACTTTTTTCTCTCGTGCTTTATACATTCACATAATGGAAATTAAGTAACTGAGTGGTAATACTAGTGTTTTTCTAAAAATTACATGAGATTTCCAAGGCAATTTGGTTATAAGTAATTATGCCCTGGAGTTTTCTTGTTCATCATTAGGCTAATTTACTTGGATTCTTCACAAGTCTTTAACTGTGTAGTATGGATCAGTGCTCCTTCATACAATTTGGAGGACTCAATAATTCTTTTTTTATTATTATTTTCTTGTCCTTCTATTGACATTTATTTGCTGTTTGACCAGATGAACAAGTTTAATGGCCACTTAACAAGTTTAAAGCATTAGGTCATTGTTTTTAAGTGCTTTTCTCCTTTTCTAATAGTTTACATCATTACGTATAGGATAACAGAGCCCATTTATTTAACAGGTAGTAGTCTAGGAAGGCAGAAAGATCAATGGAGAATGAGTAACTGTAATGAGAATAATTTAAGCCAAAGGATAATGCTGGAACAAGAATGGATAAACATAAATTGCCCATGAATAAGATTAAACTAAATATTAAAAATTTTCTAATCTCTTAATTACTATCTATTATAATTCCCATTGGACCCCTTAGCTTCTGCAGATGATTGTTAGTTTGTACCCGTAAGAAGGCTGGGATCTGAAAGTGCCAGCTTTCATGCCCGGATGTCTTGTGACAGTTATTTCTTCTCTCACTTGGCATTTAACAAGCTAATAGTAAAACAGAAAATTCTTTACTTGAGGTAACTCTTTTAACAGCAACATGTGCAAGGAAAATATTAAGATTATGAAATGTAAAGTACAATTTTAGCCCACAGGAATCTTTTCTGGCTGCTTTGGTACCTCCCTCCTAGACATCCTTAGGTGTCTCCAAGCATCTACTGGAGGAGCAGGACTCCTGGAGACATTCTGCTTCCCCAGCAGCTCCCCATTTCTGCTTATTCCTAACCTGTTTTCCTTTAGGGTTAGAATTTGGACATCAATAGAAGCTTTCTTAACTGAAAGCAGGTTATACAGATGCTTAAGTGTGGTTTCTCAAAACTGACCAGCAAGCAGATATGTGAATTTTACAAATACCATTGAATAGTTCTTCCTGGAATGGGGAACTTCAGATATTTAAGGACTTTTCCATATGCTTTGATTAACGCTACTGCCAGTTTTCCCCACCCAGTAGTCTGTATTCCAGCAGAACTAACAAAGTTGCTTCACATAAATTTCAAGAATGCAGCTCTGAAGTCCATGTATAACTATTTTTACAGTTTAAGATTTCTGTAACATGGAACAAAGAAAAATGTGTTCATTATTAAGGATCACAATTATGTTAAGGAATAAGCAGTATTTCCATGAGACTGTGAAATTTTCATAGACATAGACTGAGTTTTAAAAAAAAAGTTGTACCTATTGAGATTTGTGATACTGATACACACATCTGAAGTTTTTTATGCAAGAGTTCTTGCTTACATCTCAACAAAACCTAATGCAGCACACACAGTATTCATTCTCCTTGTATCTGCAAGTCTTTGAAAGCGAACTAATACTTTTTTACATAAGATTTAACTTTGGTTTTAGCTTACTTTTGTATTTAAAAAATAAATTTTGAATATCTTTTACAGAAAGAAACTGATACTTCAGTTGTAATTTTAAGATTCTTCTGAAAGCAATAAAAAAAGAAAAACAGAAAATTAGTTGGATGGAAAGAAAGAGAAAAAAAAAGAAGAGGGTTTGCAGACCTGGATTATAATTAACTCACAACTCTAAAATGCCTATCAAGCTAAGCTTTGGGCTGCTGTGATCAAGAAAAATAGTCCTTGAAAAAAAAAGCATATGGACAAGAAAATGTGGTAAACCAAAATGGTGCTAGGAAAATTATGGGAAAAAATATTCAAGACAGTGTTATACCCTACACAAAATTGAATCTATGTAACCTATGCTTATACAAGCAAAACAAACCTAGGTCAATAGTATTTTAAGTTCCCATATAAGCAAAATTAACTGAATGCTCCTATGATTTCACATAGAAATTTCAGAATGACTAAAATTGCATTTTTTGGAAAACATACTGTTTGCCACAATAATGACTACTGCCCCATGTGAGGGTCATGCAGACAGGAATGGATGCAATAGAACTGTTCTCCCAAATAAAAAAGCAGTTTTGTCATAGATTTGCAGGTTGATTGCTTGCCCTTGATAAATTTTAACCTCTTGCTTTCTTTATATTTGAAGACAATGACTATGCTTTTTTGTAGGTTTATGCTTTTGTTCCCCATGGACATTTTGAATTTTCAGATATGGCTGTCACAAAATTAATGATCCAGTTGACTTACTCTTCTAGGTTAGCCATCAGGGCTACCTGTTTGTGTGGCATGTGCTTGTCTTTTCTCAGGATGGTGATCATCTTTAGACTTTCTAGTGATTTACCAAAAGTGTTTTGCACAAGTCCTTTCCACATTGTTACATTATATAGCAATGTGTAGAAAACACTGTGGTGACTCTGACACTTTGCCTGCCCGTTCCCAATGCCCTCAACTTCCTGACTGTAGACATCAGCCAATCTGTCACATACAGCCAGGGAAACCTTGCTATCCTGTCAAATCACAACTTTTTCTTCTAGAAGAGATTCAAATGAGGCTAGTGTCTGAGCCACTTTCTTCATCCTCTCTTTATAGAATCATAGAATCATTAAGGTTGGAAAAGACCACTGAGATCATCTAGTCCAACTGTCAAACCAACAACTCCATGCCTACTAAACCATATCCCAAAAATTATTGCCACTTACTGTCCCTCCTTCTTTGTTCACTCATGCCTGTTTAACCTTTCCTCATACAGGACTTTCAGATTTTATTACACTGGTTTCCAACTACTGAATTTTAAGACTAAATCTTTTTCTTTGAAACACCAGCCTGAATGATAGTTTGTGTTGTTTGCCCGCCTTTCTCCCCTGCTGTATATGTACAGTTTTTGAATTTGTTTTGATCTGAAGAAACACACATCTTTCTGCAGCTACAGTTCTCATGCCCTGTGTTCCTTCTTCTCCTCCTTAGTGAAAGTCTTAGTCTGCTAGGTAGAACTGGTTTTTAGTGAACCAGCCCATTCTATTCCTCAGACTTTCCCTTGGAGCATAATGATTATCTGCCACTACCACTAACATTTTGCCTTGTATCATTACAAATCAGAATGTTACAGGGAAACAGAAGTTTCCTTCTATTCCCCTACTGCAAAGGCTAATGCAAGAATTAATGTTACTCCTGAAAGTTGATGGGTTTGGGGGTTGTTTTTTCTTTTTTCTTTTTGCACCAAAAAATATAAAGTTGCTGAAGTTTGAGGTAGCATGTGCAATAAGCTTTTTGGACTTTTTAAACTCCTTGTTTGGCATTAAATATCTGTTTTGATTAATGCATGTTCTATGAGGAAGTAAGCTGTTTCTTACTAAAAAGGAATGAAATTTAACAATGGCATTGCTCATTTATATACTACAGAAGAGTAAGCATGAATTGTCTTCTTTTTAGTATGATGGGTTGGTTGACTCAATCATTAAAATCTAAGATTATTTGTGGACTATCGAGACCACTTGTATTCAATACACTGGAAGTTTATTCTCATGGTTTAAAGAAATAGCCAATCTGTGTTTGCCCACTAGCAGGTCAGAGCGAAACAACTGTGGGATATCAGCAAAAGATGAAGCATCCTCAAGCTCAAGCAGCCACTCAGGGAAGACACTCTGAACTCTTATTCCTTTCAGCTCTAGACTTAATTGACCACAAAAGTAATACTGTAAAACACACATTAAGAAATATTTACCTCCAGTTTTACTATTAACATGACAGAAGTCAATGAAACAGGAACAATTGGATGGAGATTCAGATATTTCACATGGTTGCTAATAGAGAAAAAGCAGCACTGAGACCTCATGCAGTGTCTGAGCCCTGCAGCTGAGTTCATGAGAACCTCACCTGATTAAGGGATATGGAAGTACAACATAAGGCTGAAACATCTCTGATTACAGTCTAGGATTTTTTTTGCATAATTCCGTTAACTTCATGATACCCGAGTTCATCATGTTTGTGGCATGATACAAACTGCATGAGCTTTATGGGAAGGGTGGGATGACAGCTGAGGGTCTGCCATCAAAATTGTTTTTACAAGGCAGGTTTCATTAACATCAGTGGTATGAATCATTATGTGACAGCTTGCAAACTAAATGTATCCAGAAAGCTAATTGCTTTCATTTGAATGCACGACCGTGACGGGCTCCCAGCTAACACAAACTATTGGCTGTTGCTTACGAGATGATCGCTATGACTATGAGAATTGATACAGATGTTGATTCTGTTATGATGTTTACTAAAATCTCATTTCATTTAGCACTAGGTTGCTCCACCTAGAACATAAATAGGACATCAAATGCTTCAGAGGTAAAGGTGATAATGAGGCAGATGTGACAGGACCATTTTGTTGTGTCCCCTTGAATGCATATTCTGTTCCACCCACCTACCCACTTCACTCCAAGGATTATCTATCATCAGTAGGTAAAAGCAGGAAAAAAAATATCCTTTGAAAAGTTTGTGAAGTCATTCTGTACCTGAGAAAATCTGGCTGCATTCTTTTTGAATCATAACCTCCAGGAAATCTTTATTCCAGTAATTTCCCATGGTAATGCAGTGAGAATTAGTGAGTCAGTAAAAGCTCCTAGTGCTGAGTGCCTTTCTCAGAAAGCTCGTGTCTTGTAGTACAAACATCACCACTTTTCAGCTCACAGCTGTAGATGAGCATGAACACAGTCATTGCTCTGCATACATTTTGGTAGAGGTATAAATTTTAAAACTTATTGCTGTCTTTAAAAGTACAAATTTCTTGTCAACTTAAAAGGACAGAACAATAAAAAAATAGAAATACAGAAATGGAAAAGAATACTTTCTCTCATTTTTATGAAGGCTTTTCTTTTAATTCCCCAAATCCCTTTTAAAAAGATTAATTAATCAGCTATGACTGCTCAGTTTGCAGCTGAAAAGACTTTGCAAACCTGCCTCTGCATCCCCTTTCCAATTTCCTTTTCTTAGACTGGATTTCTTTTCACAGGCATTGCTACGAGTTGAAGAGACAGGGTGTCAGTGGTTCTATACACTTGCTGTATTGCAAATTGTGAGTGATTTGAAGAAACTGAGGAAAGGTATGATGCATATAACACTGTATGTGGAGAAAGGCATCTTTCTACATTTTATATCTTCATACTGCATTTCTTCCAGCTGCTCTCAATTTCAGAAGCGTTTTCTGTGGGCAGTAATTGTCAAGGTCAGCTTCTACTTTGTTTTAGAGAAACAGGAAAAAGGTTGTCTTTATCTTCAAAAAAGTCTTCCAAATTATGTTAGGTGGAATTTAGCTTTTGATTTAATGTTCTTGTAAGGTCACCTTTAAGGTAATTTCGTGCAAGGTGGTGTGTTCACTGAGCAATCCTGAGAGGACTGAGAGAGGTGAAAAATCTACAGAAAGGGGTTTTTTCCACATTGCAAAATCAAGAAAATACATGACATTTCATGTTAATTGACACAGCGTAAGCTCCTTATTTTGTATCTAAATAATTAAATGTTCAGTGCTTTCAACAGCCTATTAGTACAATAAATTCTGGTTCAAAATGGGGTTTTGCTCTTTGTTCGCTTGTTTACTTAATCTGACCCATTGCAGTTGTGATTTAATGGTGGGGACTTGGCAGTGAACCAGCTACTTCTCAGCCTGAGAGACAGGATCTGTAACTCATGAGGCTGTGCTATTCTTACTAAGTGGGTCTGTCCCTGCCAGCTGAGTTTAAAACCACTCTGTTATGTTAAATTGTTAAGTTAAATCATGCAAATCTAAAGGTTACATCAGCTACAGGGACAAAAAAAAATGATGCATTGCAATTTTTGTCATTAGTGAGATGGATGTGGAGTTTCAGCATTAGCTTCATCAGGACTGTCCAGTATATACTGACTGCAGTATATATATATCACAATGTAGTATGTAGCCTACTTATCTAAATTTAAAGTCAATGCCAATTGATAGCTCTTTAAATGATATGGCCGTAAGTCCATATGGATGAGGGGATTGAGTGCACCCTCAGTAAATTTGCAGATGACACAAAGTTGGGTGGGAGTGTCGATCTGCTCAAAAGTAGGAAGGCTCTGCAGAGGAATCTGGATAACCTGGATCAATGGACTGTGGCCAATTGTATGAGGTTCAACAAGGCCAAGTGCCGGGTCCTNAAAAGATAATAAACATGAAATTCACCCCAGCTTGTCTGTATGGCCATAAGACCTCATTTCTCTGAGACAAAGGAAGGGAATAAGATGCTGTACCACTGCTGTGGTTTGAAATATTCTGTTTGGAAGCCCACTGGTTCGCACTCACTTTTTCCACTTCTAGTTAAGTTCTGGGGAATTATTTGGTATTTTAAAAGTACTACGCTGGCATTTTAACTGGAAAAGCTTCACCCTTGTTCAAATATACCCAGGTGTGAGATCACTTGTTGGTAGCATGGGACATTTTCAGATTAGTCTGTGTAATTAGCTGGAGGGATGGGGAAGCACAGGTCCTCAGCTTCTCCTGCTTTAGACAGATCGCACCTTTTTTTTCAGCAAATGTCCCACAGGTACAAGAAGCAGTCACTCCCTGGCTGGGCACCTCGCCCCTCTCTTGCCAAAGGTACCCCATTATGCTGTGTGGAGAGCAAGACTGGCTGTACTGGGAGGGAAGAGTGGTGATTCTGAGTGTGCTGGGTGATGTTAGTCCCTTGGGAATTCAGGCATTGTGCCATTAAGTTTATAGAGTCTAATGAGACTGATGTTCTCAGAGTTGGTCTGGGCATGTACACAACTATGAATGCTTGAGAATTTAATTCTCTTGGTGTAAAAAACTTACCTTTTAAGTTAAGTTCTGATGTGGCCATAAAAGCGTCTAAATGGCCAGACATGCTTGTCTAAAAGATGTTTCCAATAAAATTATTAAAGCCTCTAAAGTTTCCAACAAGGAGTTGTGACATATTAAGGTAACATTGTCTCAGTAGGAAATAAACCTTGCAAAAAAAATGTTAATCAATATTCTAATCATCAGTATTCAAGACTCCTATGCTTATCATATATTCAAATATTGACTGAAACGTTTTATCACATGAAAGGGTCTGCTTTCAATGCAACACTGCAAATAAGTTTTGCTAAAAGATTCTGATCTGTATTCTGACCACCATGTTTTAAATGTATCAATTATTCATAGTGAAGTCTGGTAGTTAATTGATTGTTTTGAAGACAAGAGGCAGACAATGTTCTGACTGAGATTTTGAAAGCAATCTAGCACATTTTTTTTTTATATCTTCAGATCAAAATGATCTCAGTTGTACTCACCCAAAAAGGTGAAATTTGGACATTTATGACCTTCTATATTCTAAGATTTTTTTAATTGCTGACTTTTTATATATTAAGTTTATTGTTAAAAAAGATATTATAAATATATCTCTTTTTTCATTTCAGTGAATATAAAGAAACATTAGAACTACAGAAGAAATTGGCATACCTCAAGAATTTGGTTCAGTGGGACACTGTCATTTAAATGCCTTATGCTGCCCCAAACCAAAATCTACTATTTATTTTTAAGTCTAGCTTTTCAGTTTTCTAGACAACTGGGATGTTGTAGATTGAACAAGAGATTGTGCATGTATCTTGATACATAGCTGTCAAGTAATTGTACAAAAATGAAGTACAGGGCAAAGACAAAATAGATGTTGCTTTGTGTTTTTGTTAAAAATAGGACAGAAAACTCCATCTTGCAGAAATACAAAGCAATATTCAACTGGTCTTTTATCCTGTAGAGAGATTTGTAGCTTTGGAAGGACATTAGAAAATGATTGCATGAGTAGCATATGAAACTAAATTGGATAAGCCTTCAGTTAGATTTAAACTGTCTCTGTAGTGTTTGTATGTACATTGTCTACTTGAATAATGAAGGAAATTGCCTACTGTGATTGATACCAGTCTGGTCTCTTTTCAAATGGGCATTTTACAATGTAAGAAGCTGTCATTTTCCAGCTAGATGACGCAGCAGGCAGCATGTGAAATATGATGTGCTGTCCTTTTCCATGAGGTGTAAAACCATAATCCATTTCCTCATAAACCTCACTGTCTTGGCTGGATGATCAGGTCTGCAGAGATTGCTGAGCAGACTTGGCATCAGCCTGGCTGAGGATTGTTCTTTGTCTCTGCTATGGCTTCTCCAGTCCCTCTCACTGCAGGCTCCAGACACTCCTGACCATAGACACTTCAAAAAGGAAGGCAAATATGTGCCAAAGCCCCCATCTTTTACTTATCTCTATTGCCTCTGTCCTATTGCTGTTAATTATGCTCAGTACACCTCAACTCCTGCAGCTTTCTGGCAGAGCTCTGCCTCCTTCCTTCCTCCTCCTGACAATTCTCTGTTATAACAATGTGATTATTTAACACTTGCAAATGGGAAAACCTAATTATTCACACTCAGAAACACTCTGTCATCCTTTACTGAACAAAGTCCATCTTTATCTGCTTTCCTGAAATTGTTCCTGCCGCTTCTGTAGTTTTATCTTTCCCTTCATGTTATTTTAATATATATGACAGGGAGGTGAGTAGAAAGATGCACATAGAAGACAAATGGAAATAAGGTCTCATGGAGCAGAAGTAGGAAAGAGTTTAAGAACAGATATGGTAGCCAACACCAATATTGGTCACTGGAGTTCATGTAATGTCTAGAGCAGAAATGGTGATTTGAGTACCTGTGTTCTTAGTTATTCAAGCCCGGTTTTGGGATATCATTGACATTTATACACTTGTATAGCACCTTTAACTCGTGATGCACTTAGAACTCTTCACCATGTAAGGTTCTGCAGATAAAATGCAGTCCATGTAAACATAGTCATTCCTCCAGAAGATGTTGCAATGCCAAAAGATGGTTAAGACCCATGGCGACTTGAAAAAAAAAAAAAAAGAAAAGAAATTCCTGGTTTCCTCATTTTTAGAACTTTTATGATCTCTGAAAGCATGGACTTTGCAGAAGGCAGTGATTTAGAAGGATCATAAAGGGATATGTGTTCCTCTGATCACTTGCTGACTCCTTTGTCTCAAGAAGAGATTGCTTGATTCCTCTATTGAAATTAAATTGTTGTGTAATTGTTGTGTAATGTGAGCTTAGTTGTGATTGTTCTGTTCATTAACACTCTTAATGTTATAACTGAAGGGAGCTTTAAATTGTGCTAACAGAAATTAAACACAAAATATTTGGGCATTACAGCTTATCCATAGACGTATAGGAGTCTAGTCTGAGCTTTGTAGAATGGACTCTGGTCAAAGCTCTGTAAAACCTCTGTTTAAATCAGGCATCTTTTGAAAAACAGTATTTCTGCAATTGCCTTAAGTTTTATCATTAAGATCTGAAATCTTAAACATGGTTTATAAGGTAATATAATTTTCTGTGGATTTCTTTTTTGCAACATGCCATACTGCAAAAGCAATATCAGTGTTCAGTACAATTTTTTCAACACTGCTTGCAATACTAAGCATGGAAGAAAAAAAGGAGCTATTAAAATTATGTTATATTTCACTCTGCTGCATATGATAGCTGTTAGTCACACACCTCTGTGTGAAGGAAAAAGCCTAACTGCTGTCGTCTTAGCTTCCTCTATGAACTCCTCAAAATCCCTCTTCAATGCACATGCTTATCGGTCCTGCCAAAAACTTGTATTACCACTGGTGCCCCTTATCATCTTCAAAGTCTTTGTGGCACCCTGTCTGCCTCACAGTCTGAGAGGAGCTGTTTTCCTGAGGGTTTTACATTACAGGCTTCAGTCCTGCAAGAGGACTTGCACAGAGTCCTGGCAAGCGCAGCTGCTCCATCTCATATCTAAAATATGAGATATGCACAGGCAGGCAAAAAAGACCAGCAGTGAAGGGGAAAATACACAAGAAAAACTGAGATGAGTCACTATGCACCTCTGCTTTGTGTAGCTTTTATAAATGGAGCATCTGCAGACATGAATCATAGAATCATAGAGTCATTTAGGTTGGAAAAGGCCTCTGAGATCATCTACCACCCCCCCCATGCCTACTAAACCATGTCCTGAAGTGCCACATCTACATGTTTTTTGAACACCTCCAGGGATGGTGACTCCACCACCTCCCTGGGCAGCCGGTTCCAATACTTCACCACTCTTTCAGTAAAGAAATTTTCCCTGATATACCATCTAATGAAAAAGAGGAGGGTGCTTGATAGCAAGACAACTGCTTGAGCTTTAATAAGTTCTGTGGAAAAATGTAGTTCTGAACACAGGGATATGAAGAGGGATTTGGAAGATAAAAATGGAATCAACAATTTTTGAACCAGAGGCACTAAAAAGTAGACAGTATACCTGATTGCTAACATTTTACTAGTGCTTAGAGACTTCCATCACCCTTAAGTTCTGTTGAGCTATGTGTCATGTGGTGTGGCTGTAAGAAGTATTTCCTTTTCCTTCCCCAAAAAATGTGCAAAGTGTCTAAGACATTAGACATTAGATCTGGCAGGCAGCTGAGACAAGGAAAGGTAGTGGGACAGAGCCGTGGGAGAGAAGATGTGGTGCAAACAGTAATAACAAGTGTCTTAGAAAATGTGATGATAGATGCCAAATTACTAAGCTCGCATCCACGGCGCTCATTTTCTTTTGAAGGCTGGCTTTTTGCAGTAGCCTTTGGTATTCAAAATACCATGTGGTTGTTCTGAGTTTAGTTTTGCAGTGTTTTTCTAAATAGCTGATAGCTTGAAGATACAGTTCTAATATAGTTTCCAGATCAGGAAATTTCACCCATCTCTTGTCTTGGGACTGCCCAGGAACAGTCTGTTGTATCCAAAATGCCCTGTCTCGAGGCAGCCTTTCAAAGATGCAATGAATATTACCACATTCTAAGTAGATAATTGATTCTTACATTTGAAAACTATCTCTAGTACTTTTGAAATGCATATCAATTACTGAATATTAGAAAAGAGGCTTTAGCTAGTAAGCTTTCCACATGATCAGCTAAAGCAGAGCAAATCTCTGCCCTGTAAGATAAACCGTAAAAATGGAAGTGAAGTGCAGCTTCCACTGAACTAGAGAGCCAGTATCAAGCAAGATTTGGAAATGAGAAATATTATTACTCTAGGTGACTTTCTGAAGAAAAATGTTGTGTATCCTGGAAGACGGAAATCTCAAAAGATTTTTTTTTTAATGTTCCCATAATTGTAGTATCTGTTGCTGTACAATCACTTGTCCCATCACGCTGTTAAATTTAATTTCTACAGTGCACGTGCCTTTCAGAACAAGAAAACAATCAAATATTACAAAAGTATTTAGGACTAGATTGTGTCCTTAGGTATAGCAATGCTATTACAGTTAGATATCTGTATATTTATATTGCATCCTTTAACCCTGAGAATTTTTGTTGGGAGTAATTTCCAGTCAAAACTATGGAAACCTAACCTGAATGATACTAAAATGAACTACTGTTGGAACAGTTAGATTTCTAAAAAGTCACCAATGACTGGACTGTTGAAGCTGCTTCTTCCCTTTTCCCACCAGGGATGGGGCATTATTTGCTTTGTGCTTTAAAGGAGCGAACTGCAATGCAAGAGAGCTGCACCTAAGCCTTCTCTGACATTGTTAATAACTGAAAGGAAAGAGACCTGAGGATATTTAAACCTCAGCTGAATTCCTAGCTTTTTGCTTTCATTTTAACCAGCAGTAACATCTGTTACTTTTCCAGTGAATATAGGCTAGGGAAGTTCATCTGTACATTTACATGTCAGACGTGATCCTAAACCTGTTGCTTGAGCTACAGCCAGACTGCAGCTAAGCTTGGCGGTTCATGAGAGATTGTTTCCAATCTGAGCAGATGATGTTTTATAGGAGAGGTGGCATGAGGTAAATTCAGGAAACACAAAGCAAGTAATTACTACAAATAATGAAAACATTGAAAGAAGAGCTCTTGACATAGCTGTCAGGCTGCAGAAGAGAGGAGATTGAACATAAGGTGGGATAAACCAGTTCAGAACTAAACAGAGTGACAAGATTGTTTTTGCAATGATACAGGAAGAAAAAAAAAACTAAATCAAAACTCATCTAATGTATCAGAATTCTGGACAGTGATTTATGAAGAAAGCAAAATTTTAACATTTAGATAAATGGAAAAAAGTCTACTAAAGTAAGTGACTTTTTTTATTTGTACCACAAATCCAGAGCGCTAAAGATTACCGAGAAATTGTGATGAGAATCACAATAGGGTGTTAGTCCTGAGCAGAGCTCTGAGCAGAAGGGAAGGATCATCCTCTGGACCTGCTGGCTGTACTTGCTGATGCAGCCCCTGATACTGTTGGCCCTTTCTGCTGCCAGGGCTCACTGCTGGCTCAGGCTCACCTTGCCACCCACCAGGATCCCTGGTCCTTCCCCACAGAGGTGGTTCCCAGCCTGCTGTGTTGTTATTCTTACATAGCTGAAGAAGGTTCATGAGGTTCCTGTTTGCCCCTTTCTCTAGCCTCCATGTATTGACTGTTCTCTCTAACTTGGGGTTGTCCACACACTTGCCAAGGCAGCCCTTCCATTGACCTAGGCCATTAATGAAGACATTAAACAAGTATTGGTCCCAGTATTGTGTTTATTTCTGAACTGGGATAAGCCACCTCATGCTCAATTTCCTTTCTTCAGCAATCACAGCTATGTCAGCTATGTCTACAGCTTTTTTTGAGGGTCTTGACTGTGTATAGTAATTACTTCCTTTGTGTTTCCTGAATTTCAAGTATGATTGAAAATATACATAACCAGCAATCACTGCAGAAAAGGTACATTAACCAGAAATCATTGTATCCTCAATAGGATATTAGATGTGGAAGAAAATATTAGCCAGTATGACTCCTGAAAAATATTTATTCCAATGGACTTGCCAGTGTACCCTTAGAAGCACTCAGAATTTATCTGGGGATTATTTTCAGAGTTATCAAGGTTTACAAAAAGCAACACTTTACAAATGGACAGGTTGAGGACACAGAAAAATTAAAAGATATGGCCAAGCTCACCCTGTGAGGCTATGATGGCATAAGACATGTTTGAAAACATCTAGTCCTGCTAGGTATTGGTCAATATTGCTTTCCCACACAATAGCAACCATTTAATGTAACAATACTGTAATGTAAGATTTCCATTTTTCAAACAGGTTAGAAAGAAATACCTTTTCATATTATACATTACAAAGCATGTATTTGAGATGCTTGACAAGGAATGAATTTTCTCTTCCTAAATTACAAGTCAATACAGATCAGTCTTGTGGTATAGAGAACAGTATGTAGCAAAGGTAATAAACTAATTTTGGTTATTCCAAAAACGTGAAAAGCACATTTTGAGCTTGAGGACATTTGAGCACTTTTTGAGGTGAAAAGCACCTGTTAAGCCGTTGATAGTTATGCTAAGTAACTGGAAAGATTTTATTGTTTCCAGACAAAACAATGCAGGTGCCTGTCAAAAAGCCTCCCAACACTATGCTATATCAAGAACAAATAAATGCTTCCACCTCTTTTTTTAAATGCTCCCATTTTTAACATAAACCACCATGATTCAAGAGCATGTATACTGACTAACAGCTAATAGAGAAATCCACTAGGTACAGGCAAAAATGAAAATGCAGTGTAAAGATTGTGTTCATGGCACCAGAGCATAACAACCAAGGTGTGAGCTGGTTTGCCATCCTCTCTCTGACAACTCACACTAACGTTTATATTAGCATATGGAATCAGTAGCCTAAAACAAGATCTGGATAAGCAGAACCACACACTCAAAAGTATATTAAAAAAATTAAACATTAAATTAATGCTTTTTGAAACAGATAAATCAGTGACTATTTCTATTCTTAAAGAAGACGGATGGCCGTTGCCTGGCAAAGCATTATTGATGATCTTCTATGTCTAGCAGTACATCTGAATGAGTATTGTGCTTGTGAAGCATCAAAGCCATAAAACAGCTTAAAATCAGAGATTTGTGGCGCTGAAGGGATTTTAAATAACTGTGCCAGCCAGTCTGAGTCTGGAGAATATGTTTTCTGACCAGCAGTACCAGGTGTTTTACTGTGCTGCTTTTAAACAGCAACTAAAAATTAGTCTAGTCCAGGACACCACTGCACTGTCCTTATAAAACATATCTTAGCATTTAACTAGTTTGGCATAACATCAGTTAAGATGAATATTAAGATGAATAAGAAGAATATTTTAGTCTGAGTCCTGCTTGGGCTACCTGTGGTTAACATGACTGGACATCATGTCCTTTTTAGTATCATTGCTATATATGGAAACATCTGAAATCTTGCTCAATTTTTTTCAATCTTCTGACACTATTAAGTGCACAAAATCTGTTTTTATTGTGTACGGGGTGCAGGTGCCCAGGTGCTGGCAGCAGGAGCCACAGGGCGGCCTCTGTGAGGAGAGGCTGGAGCTGCCCTGTGCCGGACACAGCTGGTGCCAGCCGCCTCCAACTGACCCACCGCAGGGCACGGCTGAGGGGAAATGTGTTTTGATGTTTGTCTTCTTGTTTCTCACTGCCTGCATCTACTTAAATTGGCAATAAGTTAAATTAATTTTCACCAAGCAGAGTCTATTTTATGTGTGACAATCACTGGTGAGCAATCTCCCTGTCTTTATCTCGAGCCATGAGCTTTATTTCATCCCCTGTCCTGTTGAGGAGGCGGCGTGAGAGAGCGGCTGGGTGGGTGTCTGACTATTTGCCAAGGCTAACCCACCAAAAAAGTTTTTCACAAAGAAGAGTTTCTGAAGATACTTTATTTCAGGGGAAAAACAGAAATTCTGTGACAGAAGAATATTCGATTTTGGAAATATATTTATCAACTTTATATTAATTATTATTGCAATATTTCATGGCATGTAAGTATTATTGCTGTATAATGTGACATCTCCTGTCACATTAAACTTCATCACATCGTGACACATTGTACCAGCAGCAATGTAACTCAATATATTTTTATATATACAATACTATACTTTAGAATAGTATAATTATTCATTTTTTTTAATTGTTTTTAATTGTTTCGGCTAGATATTTGTAAATGCCTAAAGATAGTGAGTATTTACACTGCCTACATTAAGCATTTCAGTTGAGGTCCCTAAATTGGTAGCCTGTTTGTCCTAAGATCTCTTTCAGTGAGTAGTGAGCTAGGAGCATTTTAGAGAATTTCAAACTTCTGCTTTTAGTGGCTTTCTGAAACTATGCTTCTCTGTCCACAAACTATACTGACAAAAAGAAAAGCTAGAAAGAAAAGACTCATAACATAGCTAGACTCGAAACATAAAGAGTTTTAATGCTACATGGCATGAGTACTCCAGTTACCCTGAAGGTAGTGGGATAGATGCTGAACTGTTTTCACTATAAAAATAAAATATCCTCCCAACAAAGGTACTGAAAGTTGCTGTTCACATAATTAGTATATTTTGGCTTTTGTGTTCTTTTGTGTTTGAAGAGCCAAAGTGTTTTATTATAGTAAACACAGGAGACATTCACTTCTAGAAAACCAGTAGTTTTATTCAGTAGCAAGTAACAGCTTCTCTTTAAAGTTTGAGACATGTAATAAAGTCCAGCAATATTTTTATATTATTGTAAATTTCTGCTGACTGCTGCACTATTCCATACTGTCATGAGAAAACAGAAAAATAAAATAACAGCACAGAAAAAAAGTGATTTTGAAAGGATAACCCCACTTAAAAATGGCATTCTTTAAAATAAAACAATAAACATTTTTATCTCAAAGCATTCTTCTAAGAACAATTTAATTTATAAAAGAATAATGTAATCAATATAACTTTTTGAAGAATGATTGAATTGATTATAAAAAGTTTAATGAAAATTTTACTACAAGGTTTTGTACAGATCATCAGTCAGGCTGACATCCCAAATAAATTATCTGGTTATTTTTAAGAATGTGAGATCCGAGTCTTTGCAACAACCTACAGCTTTTTCTAATATCATGGCATTAAAAGTATGATATGCTTTTTATGCTTGCATTCAATTTATTTTTATTTTCATTTCTTGATTGTCAGAATGTTAATTCTGTGCAAATTTGTTTTTGCATATTGTTTCACCTTATGAAAAAAATTACTGTTTATCTTTTCACGCTTGTCAGGTTTTATAAATAAACTAACTGGAAAAAAAAATCAACTCACATGTCTGCTTTAGTTTCACATGCATCTTTCTATAAAGTGACCAGATACACTTAGGGATCTGGGTTTTCTTTTATATATTGTTGTAAAATGCAGTAGCTTATTGCAGACCCAGAAGCACAAAGGGGAGCAATGTACAGAAGCTGCATTAGGACATAGATATTGGCTTTCCAGTACTGTGCAACTGAACCAATGCAGATAAAATAAGCTGTAGTATTTCCAGGTCACCAGTCATCAAAGAATAATCAATAGGTCCTGGGCTATTTAAGAATCTGATATAACTGGTTTTTCTGCTTGTAATCTCATTCATTTTTTTGTCACCTATCTCCAGCAGAATGTGGTTATTGTGTGAGACCATTCTATAACCCTTCCTGGTTTTTGTTACACCTTTATCTAATCTTTTTTTTTTTTNTCCTTTTTTTTAATTTTTTTTTTTTTTTTTTTTTTTTTCACCTCTGGGTTATTTCTTAATCTTGAAAAAGTATGACATGTGAAACAGATCATAAAAATAATGCTCTCACTTTTCTTATAATACTTACTATTTTTTGATTTCTCCAGAAACTACAGCATCTTTTTTTCTTCTTTCTTTTATTCTCTGTTTCTACTTTTGTTCTCTGCCCTTCTTGTTTTGCTGATATATGCATTTTCACCCAATTAGTAAATCATAGCGCATTTAGACCATAAATCAAGTTCATTGATCCTGTACAAGTACTTACCAAGCACATCTTATAAAGCCACATAATATTATTCTTCTTGGTAAGAAAAGCTTACAGTTATGAAATCAGACTTACAAAGTAGTATTTGTTTCCCTGAAAAACTGAAACATCTTTGTTTCTCATGTATTCATTATTAGATTACTCTTTTGAGACGTACCTCTTCTCTAGGGTTACCAAAGAGGATACAAAGCTAGTGGTTCTAATATCAAGATACTTGATGGCAGATACCTGTTTTGTGGAAATCTATAAATTTGTCATTATAATACAATGCTTAAAATGTGTTGTATAGGCATATGGTACAAAAACATAGATTAATTGCCTTTCATTTTAATCAATTTTAGTCATAAGTAAAATTTTGGATCTGTAAAAAATACTTGAAGTAGAAATATAGAAAGGGGGTACTGTTGAGAAGAGTGAAGAAAGTTTAAAAAGTGGTCATTGCACCCTTGGTTGTGCATTAACACTAAAACGTTAAAAAACTAACTCTTAATGAGACACCATACTTGGCTAAGGAGCAAAATGCATCTAAAAATGACCTTAGGCACATGGTTGCCGCTTCATTTTGTCTAGAAATTGTAAGAAAGTCTTTTAAAAATTAGTAAGTTATTTCAGAGAAAACCATACAGATTTCCCAAACGTATATTATTTTGATAGCCCTTGCTGTTAGGTATAGGAACACAAAGACATTTCAATCCTTAAAATTCTCACTCGGTTGAAGACGCATCCTTTTTGCAAAGTACAGGCATTTGTCTCCAAAGAGTGTTTAGGCAATGCAGCCTGCAATCACTGAAGAGTGTGCTATTCAGGAGCATTTTCACGCTCCTGCGTGCACCCTCCCATCTGTCCTTCATGTGCGGTGTGCACCAATTGGATGGGTCTGGCAGGCATGAATAATTCCCGCCAGCTGTCCAGCCAAGCCCAGCTTTGTTCCAAATGGAAAGCCAGCACTCACAGCCCTTTTTTTCCACTCATTCACCTGTCTGGTGTTTTGATTTTTCATTATGCTTACCAGTCTGCCACGGGAATTTCAGAAAATATCTCATCTTGCAACCTTCGCACACTGAAAACAAACATAAGTTAAAAACATAGATTCCTTTGACCTTCTTTCTGCTTCTGCAGCTAGAAAGGTGGATTTTTATGCTGCAGTATAATCTTCTTTCAGGATCGGTTGCCTCTCCTTCCTGCTGTTCTCTGCTCTTTGGCAGAGACACGGTGTCAGTCAGCACTGCTGCCTTTCATCTAAAAGCTCCTTGATGGGTGAGACAAATACCAGTGGCAAACTGCAAGTTGTAATTTTTTTTAAATGCAGGATTTCACCTTAAAATAGTGACTCTTTTTGTCTTTATTCAGTGACTTGGGCAAACAGCTGTAAATGTGTCATACTGTATAATCTCACGACCCAGGGCTGTACAAGCTGTGTGTCAAGGCACAATTTGGCTTTTAAATGTATAAACATCTGAAGTGCTATGTACATGAGAAAAAGGGCAACTGTAAGGGAAAGAGAGAGCAGATTTATTTTAAGGCAGCAATGACTCGCAGATCCTTAGAAACCAGTAGTTTACCTGTGCTCATTGTGTTGCTTAAATCTCTACCAGATTATACTTGAATGTACTCACTGACTAGGATGGGGAGCCTTGGAAGTCCAGCTAAGAAAGGGATTTTTATAGAACTGGACTTGCTTTACGCATATAACTAAATAAAAGAGATGCAATAAGACAGGGTCTTGAAAAGAAGGAATATAAAAGAGAAAAAGAAAAGAGAGAAGTTGGATTAGTAGTAGCCAACCCCAAAAATTCAGGTTTCTGATGAGGTAAATATTTACGTTTTGGGTACTTATTCAAACATTGGACACTTTGTAGGAAACTGTGAAGTCTGCAGAACATCATGCTCAGTTTTCATGTGCAATATAGTTTACAAATATCTGATGTAGGTTATTTAGAGAGCAAGCTTCAATTCTTGCATGAACTCATTCCTAAGGGTTAAAAGATCAAATCCCTAAGAACCAATATATTCTACCTCAAGATCCTAGCTGGCAGAAAGATACAGGAAAGTAGGAGTCTGAAAAATAAGCTTCCAGCTGTTTCCAGAGCCTGAAGCAATATTTGATTCAGTCCTACTGTTCAACATGGATAAAAGTTGAAGACGGTATTTATAATTTTAGACACATTTAGCCAGCCTACTAAGGCTTTGATACTAGTAACTTTTCACCTCAAACATAAAACCAGAGACTCCCATGAAAAATTCGTCCCATGATTATATCATGAAGATGACAGTGTTATATGTTTAATGGCATCAGTTACAGTATGATTACCAACATGTCATAAACATTAAAAAAGGACTGTGCTAACATTTTAACCTAGAAAAAACAAAAGGTAACAAACACTCTGCCCAAGCTTGAAGGATATCTGAGCCCCTCAGTGACTGACAATTGTCTCCATATTTAGATATTACATTTATGTGAAAACAAAATGAGCCTCTAATATTTGCCCAAATTGTGGGTCACTTTTTCCTGTGAAAATGGCGAAAATAGCAAACAAAAAAAAACCCCAGAGCAACGTCAAAAAGGTTTTGTATCAGTTCAGAGGGTACAGCCACTTAGAGGGCAAAGTTCCATTCTTTGTAGAAGAGGATAAAAGAATAGGTCATTTAAAAAAAAAAAGGAAAAAGAGAGGATTAAGTGATTAGATAAAATTAAGATTAATGGTTTCATTCAGAGCTCCATGAAGTCTATAGTTTTCCATTAATTTAGGCCCTGTGATGACACAATCTAATCTTATAGAAATTTGATCTTTATACTTACTTATTAAATAAATAACATTATAATTTTGTTTAAAAGTATATACTGAATGAATGCAGTTTTATCAGAAATGTGTTCAGTGGTCATAGTTCTAGCTGATGACTGTATCTCACCTTGTTTAGTGCTGCAAAATTATAAGGAAACAAATGAAGAGTTATAGAAAGTTATCAAAGGAGGATAGAATTGACCAGGTTTCTGTGGAACTAATGCTTAGAAAAAGGTTGAAAAGCAAATAATTAAAATCATAGAAAAGAAAGCAGAGCATATTAAATTTGAGAGGAACACACATGACCTGACTCTACCTTACGAAGTGATGCAATAATTGCTATCAGAAGTTTGAAAGTGCCAGTAGAGAAAGATAATTTAAAAAGATAGCTCTATGTAAGTAAAATCCTGCAAGATAATTCTGGTGTATGTAGCTGAACTTTCATTAAACTTTAAAAACTAGATACTGAATAAAACAGAGTGCAGCCACCATCCCACTAGATTTTTATTTATTGCTATATCGAGGGCCCTTCCATTTCCTATTTGAAGGCATGAGTAGAAAAAAGGTGGTTACAGTGGAAGGAAAGAAAGGTTAGTAGAAACACTGACTGAAGGGTGTGTGTCTGTTTGCTCATTTTATATCATACGTGACAAAGCATTCAAATAAAAAGAAATTAAGAGGTCCTCACACATGCTCAGCTTCTTTCTGTGTCAAATAACATCTGGCCCCAACAGGGGCAAATGCTGAGGAGGCTTGGAACGAGGACAATCACTACACTGGTTCCCTGCAAACTTGTTATATGGCTTTGAATAGATCAGTTTCTTGGTTTTGCAAACCTACTGCTGCATGAATATCAAAGATGTTTTAATATCTCAGTTAAAAACTGCTGACTGCCTTGTTGATAATGATATTAATATCTTTAGATAACACCATGATAAATGATCTAGAAGACCTCAGATTAAGGAAATAATTTCAAGGTGTCCTTTCTCTCCAAAAAGAAACATGCCTTCTGTACCTTAGACAGAAATAAAAGAGACTGTTGGCACTTGTGTGCCTATTGAGCTTATATGTAACTTGTGAATGCAAAAGGAATTTTGCATGAGATTGCAGATGAAGGCCTAGCAAAAATGGTGAAGAGAAAGTTTAGTTTTGTTCTGTTTGTCTTAACCACTTGTAGTTTGTTTTTTCTCTCTTTCAGTGAATTTACAACTTTGATATTTCTGTTAAAATAACTTTAAAATGAAATCTTGTAACCCATTTCAGTTTGCATTCGATATTGCAGAAGCCTGTTGTTGTGTGCAATGGTACAGTCATCAGCTAATGAACTGAGGCAGTTATTAACAGTTTGTTTCCCCTAGAATACTTCTTTTATCAACCTGTTGGAGCAGGTCCAGAG
>VZTL01064005.1:7817-18041 GCA_013400535.1 Scopus umbretta
GCCTGGGACCTGCAATGCAGTTAGCTGCTCTCCTAGGTGACCCCTCAGGCCTAGGTCATAGCTTGTCATCCATAACTCTAGACATAACATAGCATAATTGTAATATTCTATTCCATTCCCTGTGTTCCCCATGAGTCGAATAACGATGAGACTGTGATTTGCCTGAAGTGCCAGGGGTTTTTCAGCTCTAAAAACACTTTCAAGGACACATCACAAAGGTTACAAGTGGAAACAGGATTTTATTTTATTTTTCTGAATCTTTTTCAGAGCCAATGCTCACAAGCATTAACATATGTAGCTAGGAGCAGGCTGATGCATTCTTCAGTTTAGCTTGAAAAAACATTCTTTCCAGTCTGGAAAAGGCAAGTGACAGAGCTACAGGAAGTAGCAGCAGGAACACAGGCCAAGCAGTCCCTGGTTCCTGAAGAGAATGTGAAGAATGATGATCAGGACTCACCACACACAAAAGAGGAGGAGGTGTGTGGTACCATGATGTATTTTCAAAAATATGACACGTATTGATGATGAGCATACTTTTTGCCTTCAAAAGCTTGCTCTGCTTGTGCTTCTTGGCCAGTGATGCATGAAAAGCACTCTCGTGCCTTCCCTATTCTTGTATTGCATGCAGGGAGAGTTGGAAAGGGGCAGCTCCTGATGATGCAGCAAGCCTGCAGCCCTTCCAAGCACAGGCCGTTTTGCACAAGCAAGAATGACCAGGGGATATGGAGCCAAGGGAAGAGTAGAGCTCACTCCTGCTACAAACTTTCAATAGGAAAGAGCCAGTGAGAGCCAGGGCACGAGTGGCTCTTTGGAGGTGCAAGAGCAGCAGGCAAGAAGCGAGCTGAAAGGGCCTAGAGGAGACCTGACAAAGGGGCCATGCTCAGTGCTGCAGAGGAAGGCAAAAAACCCCTAGGGACACTTGCCAGCCCACTGGGGGGGGAAAAGAAGCCTTCCTCCCCCCGGCTACAGGGCGTGAGAGTCCTTCGTCATCTTCATGGTGCATGAGCAGCAGGAAGTAACCTAGCCAAAATGGCTCAAAGGAGCCCTGGCAAGAGGCTGTGCTCAGTGTTGCAGGGGAAGGCAAAAAACCCCTAGGGACACTTGCCAGCCCACTGTGGGGGGAAAAGAAGCCTTCCTCCCCCCAGCTGCAGGGCGTGAGAGTCCTTCGTCATCTTCATGGTGCATGAGCAGCAGGAAGTAACCTAGCCAAAATGGAGCAGAGGAGTCCTGACAAGTGGTCATGCTCAGTGCTGCAGAGGAAGGCAAAAAACCCCCCAGGGACCAGTGCCAATCTGTCTTGGGGGAAAATTCCTTCCTGACCCTAGAGCTGGTGATTAGCTATTCCCTGACCATATGAGCAAGACCTGCCTCCACAAGCTGGTCATGCTTAGCAGAAGATGCCCATCCCCTATCCTCCCTCAACCTAGAGCCATCTTGGGGGGGCTTCTGAAAGTGGCCAAATGCCCCTGGCTTGATCATCCCTGGGGGCAAGAATCCTTCCCATGCCTGGCAGGACACCAGTGGGTACTCCAAAGCACTGGGACCCCTTGCAACATCTGTGCATCCCATTTCTTACAGTTGCTGCCCCTGGCTCTGGCGGGGTTGAGGACAGAGAGCTCTGCAGTGCTCCTCAAGAAGGCACTCCCTTGGTCTTGCCTACTGGGGTTGGTGGTTCTTCTCATCTGAGGAGCTGGCATCTGTTCCCTGAAAGCTGAAAAAGGATTTCCATCTACCAGATGGGCTTTGACTGTGGCTCCACTGAGAGCTGGCCTTGCAGCAGAGAACCTCCAGCAGCCTTGTCCAGCTTCCAGTCTTCCTCCCTCCAAGTAATTCCACTGGTTCCTCAAGGACTTCCTCTCAGATATCTTCAGGCTGCCTGCTGGGCAGACTGGCAGCGGGACATGGGAGGATGCCCCTGTTACCCTGCCCTGGGGCATTGTGATGTGGGGGTGACCAGGCCCCCCACAGTCCTGCCCACTGCCCCTCTGCAGAAGAAAGTGTATGCTGTTTTCTGCTAGCACTGGCCAGGACAGACCAGGCTCCAGCTGTGTGGGAGACAGAGCTGTATCTGCACAGAATTTCCCATCTGCATTGGGGTCCCTGATCCCCAAAAAAGCAGTTAGAGGACTGCCCACCTATTGAGCCTCCTCCTTTTTTTTTTTTTTTTTTTCCCTAGTGAGCTCTTTCAGCAACAGTGCAAGACTTAAATCACCCCATAACCCACGGTAATCTTTCCTGTTTCCTTTGAAGAATGAACAACAGGTGTCCAGCTGTGGTTTCTGCTTATGGCTCCCATGATCGTGCATGCACACACCCATACCTTCCAGCGCTGGGAGAGGTTATGAAAACATTGGATCTGATAGGAGCTGGATTATTGTGTTTCATACGAAGTTTTGGGACAAATAAAATTCCTCTTCCAAGCAGATTAAGAACAAAACTTAAAAATCATGTATGAAAGATCTACTTTTTCTCCCCAGTTCAGAAAAAAGTAAACCATTTGGTTTCAAATGTCTGTTTTTTTGCTTCATATAAAACAACACGAAAGCCACAAATTGCATTCTGAAAGGTTCGAAGTTGTTCAGCTTTACAGGTGTGTTTTGTTTTGTTTTTCCTGAATGAAATTGTGTTTTCATAAGTGCTGTTTTTAATAGAGAAGAGCTTTCCTAGGGAAATGTTATTTTGGAAAACACTAGATTTATCAACAACTTGTATAACTGTTGCTCCCTGACTTAAATAGTTGGACTTTTTTGTCAAGTTGTGTTACAGAAGTCCTTTATAATCTGGAAGTTTTACTCATTAGCAAGCTTTGCCAGCCAGAAATTAAATGCAAATCACAGGAGAAAACTAATCCGTTATCTTTAATTTGCCTAAAAATATCCTTTTTGACTAAGTCTAACAGGTTGTTTTGTTGTTGTGCTCTTGGGAATCTTCTTTTCTTGCTGCTGTTTGTTTTATGCTGTGGGTTTAGATAATATCAGGATAATGTACCATGTAAGTCAAGGAAATAATCTTAATCTTCTGTCTGGAATGTGACAAGTGTTTCTAATTGTAATTAATAACTCATATATTAAACACTCAAATTAGCTTTGATTATTTAAGCTAGAAACTGGTTTCATATCAATGACATGAAATTGTTAGGCAGTCTTTCTGAGGATTGGATCATCAGATCTGCCATTAGGCTCTCATGTCTTTGGTCAGATTATTTTCACAAAATTTCTCCCTATATGCATGACTAAATCCCACTGAATTTCTTGTCATCTTGAATTTGATTTCTTAGGTGACATTAGAATTTTAGCAAGGGTTTAACGTCTAGCTAAAAGGGTTTTAAGTAATGTTTTAATCCATTATTTCATAATACTTGCTATTGTATAGCATCAACTACATGCATTGTCATTTCAGATATACATGTCTGGCCCAGAATCTTGAAAGCCTTTGGTTTGGAAGTGTCTGAACTTCCTCAGCTAGCATAGGCTTATATCTTTGCATGCAAGTTCTCTGGTTTAAGAACAAGTAACCTCTCTGCCTTGCCTCCCGCTCCTGCCTGGGGCCATATTGCACAGCCATGGTGCAGGCTGTGCCTGCAGGTAGTGTGAATTAAATGGAGCTCAGCAGCATCTCACCTTTCTTATTTTGGGTGGCTTAGCACCAGACTTGCTCTTGAGCAGAAGTCTGTTCTTTTCTAAAAGGCTTAACTGATATCTGCGTCATTTATATGAAAATACAGCTGCTGACTGGCACCCACCCTTCCAGAGAGATGCCGTAAAGATTAAATTATGGAGCAGACTGGCAGCCCCATCTACTTTTAATTTCCTTTGTTTTGGTATGGGTGTTAGCAGCTTTTCTTGTGGAAATATTTCCTTTTCTTTCTCCGATTGCAAAATCTTGATTTATTTTAATTTTTTTTTTTCCAAAATATATTTATAAGTCTCCTCCTCTTCTGCCCAGCTGTAGGGATGTTACTAGGAAATTTCTGAGCAGCAGCTTAGTGCATTTCCAGTTTTATTCCACATAACGAAAGCTCCTTTACTCTCAAACTGTGCCACACTAAATGGCAGTGATGCTGCTGGGCCGGAATCTTCTGTGGATGGGTTTGCTGGATTGCCCTAGAACTAAATTTATAAACAGAGATGCTCCTCCATATGCTATGATAGACTCTGCTAATGAAGGGTGAGGTGCCTTCTCCTCCGTGGCTTGAGGCAAGTACGATACGAGAAGGGGAAGCAGGAGAAAATGAGGAAAAGCTTGCTGCAACTAATGTTTTGCTGTGAGCATGTTTGCAGTGTTAAAGCAAATTCATTTTTATAGCCTTGTTAGTTTTAACTTTATCGCCTCCAATTCAATTCATAAACTTAGAATGTCTTATGTAAATGCAAAACTAAAAATGCCACTAGTGAAGAATTGGCAAAATAGAGAGTTATCCGTATAATTTATTGAAAGAATGTAAACAAAGATGAATGAATAGACAGACTGCTCTCATGGGGACAAGGGGAAAGCAATGTCAAAAAATGTACACTGCATGAAGCCATGAAAAGTTAATACAGCATAATGCAACAAGGTCCGCACAATATCGGGTGAAGCCAATTACTGCTTTTAGTCCAACGTGTTTAATAGATTCAGTGTTCTGTGCCTGTCCTCTCAACTAATTCACTTGGGAAAACACAGACAGAGTCTTAAAGTAGCTACAAGATATGACTTTCCTCAAACAATTTCACCAGGCTATTATCAGTTAAAATGCTTGCATTAAGATCCATGAAACTTGGAGCTAATGCTTAAAAAATTTCACAGAACGGATTTACTAGAGGTTGTAACTAGAGCAGAGAGAGCCTGATGCTTTGGTAGATTCCATGACCAAGTTTGTTTCACACTTGTTTGATCCTTAGAAGTTGTGCCCACAAAAGCTATGGGGTGGAGGGATGGGGGGGCATTTTTTCAGTAATTATTAATTTAATACCTGGCACTTTCCTAGCTTGCTTTGAACATATTCCTTCCCCTTGACTTACTCAGAGCTGAAGCAGGACTGCAATTATTTTTCCGTATCTCCTATTCTGTTAGTCCTAACATGACTAGTTCACAATGGAAACCCATGCTGAGAACTGAGCAGGTATAGGGTCAGTGCTGGTGTTTAAAAAGCACGAGTCCATGTGGTTTTAAGTAGACCAGGCTGAGCTTGTTTAGGTCCCTCACTAGCCACAGATAAGGCAGTTGTGGGGTGGAAGTAGTTTAGCTGCCGGAATGTGGTGCTGTGCTATAGAATCTGACTCTTGCTTCTGAGAGGATCCTGTTCTCTCCAGCTTTGTGAGGTGGGCATGGGGTATGAATAGCAGGAAGAGATAGAAAACTAAGGCTTTTATGCAAGTCTTTCAATGCCAAGCTTTTCATTAAATGCATTTCACGTTCTTTAATCCACATCATATATATTTAGCTGTAATTTTTATGGCTACTAAGATTAGGTAGCATGGTAGGAAGGAATAGCTACTCTTTTCCCAGGAAAATCGTTTGAGGAGGAGAACTCTGCCCCATAAGTAAGGGGAAAAAATATAGCTAGTCTGCGGCTTTTTTTTCAGCTTATAGGCTTTATCCACTGGACTGATATAAAGATCATGTCCTTATCCCCCTTTGGTTCCCTTTGTCTGTAACATTGGCCTAGGGTGTAACCATACAGCCTCCTCCTGCGTTGATTTGAAAATGAACTTGGAAATAGTCTACATAGGGCTTGATACACACTTCAGATTGTGTGGGTTTAAAGTGTTTTGCTGGAATGACTCAAGCGCTTAGTGGTTTGTAATGCTGGGGGCATTTATGGCTGAGTGCAGGACATCTCCAATATTCATGAGAGGACAGCAGCCCCATCATGGGGCAACGTAGCAATAAAATGTTTTTTTATTACGACTTTATAGCTCTCTTGAGATAAAGACCTGGTTACCAAATTTGTGACCATTCCCTCAAGTGTGTGCACGAAGACATTTTGCTTCTGATGTTTAATTTCAAGCACCCCTGTGAATCTTCAGTTTAGAGTATGTAAAGATTTTCACAGACATGGGTAAACAAACAAATGCCTCTGTGCTCAGTAAAATGGGCAGCAAGTCCTACTCTTTTAACGCAGATGTGTTAGAGCTTTCATGGCTGCTGTAACTTTGGTAGGAAGCCTGAGGACAAAATTCGCACCAACTTCAGCATAAACAGGTTCCATAGATGCTTTCCTTAAGAGAAAGTCCACTCTGAAAGGGGAACTTTTCCTACTAGATCCACAGATGCAGCAAGGTGTATAGAAACAGGGTGTGTTGTAGCTAGGTGGAGGAAAACACATCTGCGTTTTAATGTTTTTAACGTATGCATTGTATATAGCTCAGAATTTGTACTTAGGTCACCATAAAGCTATAACTTTGTAAAGGTTGAACCTCACCTTTTAAAATGTGGAACTTATCTTTAATGACATCCAAATGAGCAATACAGCACAAGAGCCTTTGCCATAACACAATAAAACTTTTAGTAAAAATAGGAAAATAAAAAGTCAACTAAACCTCTTAGCCAATTTTGTTAAAGGATATTTTTAAAACAATGGAGATTAAAAAAAGAAAAAAAATTGGTGGTGGGGGGAAGAAACTCAAATTTCAAAAGCAGCAGAGGTAATATTTTTTAAAGTGTTGGTGGAATCCTGCCAGGCATACACACTACACATCCCAGTTGACATAGAAATTGCCTGCTAGCAACATTTTGGGAGATAGAAGCAGAAACATGGGCAAGAAGGACAACCAACTAAATGTTTATACAGGCGTAGCGTTACCTCCTGCTTCTGTAAATACCAAAGAAAAATACTGGAGCTACTGGACTTGATATGCGTATGCAGTTTTAATTTTTTAATATGCACAGATGCCATGGTGGGATTCTTACAAGATCACGTGTTCTGTGTTATTCCCAGCAGTTGTTTAGCATGGAGATAAAGAGCGTCTACTTAGTCAGGAAACCTGCCACAGTGGTGCAAAATGGAAATCTTGATCCTTATGTTTCTCTTGGATGAAGAAATAATTCCTTCAGCAGTCTGAATGAGTGCTGCTTGTACTGCCACTGTAATGTGGATTAACATGTGAGGAGGTTGTGTTCTGTGTAGCATGTTGCTACAATCATATAGAAGGGGTAACGTGGTAAGTAGCAGGTGACTGATGATTTAGCAATAAAAACCAATAAATAAATAAAAAGATGCTGTATAGTTTATTGCAATTTTCTCAAACAAGAAAAGATATTGAATTTCTTTCAAGAAGGATCTCAAGAGCCTTCCTTAATGCACAACCAAGGCCAAGCTCTTGAAAGCCCCATGTATTGTATAATATGGCTAACAAAGGAAAAACTGTGCAACAAAGCAGGGGAGGGGCTCGTATTGACTGAATGTGGACAGACTGTGATTGATAGTGTTGCCTTTTTTCCCCTTTGTGCGCTGTGCACAATAATTACTGTAGGCAGAACCTCATGTTTTAATATATTGTACAATAGCCTCTCTTTTGATTGAAATTCATGTTCATTTGATCTTGACAGCAATGCAAAGTTAGTTTTTTCCGGTAACATTTTTAATAATTAAACAAGCTATTTAAAGCTTGGCATTTTCATTATATTTGCACCAGTGCTATCCATTATTCTGACGATCCAGTAATTCTTTATTAAAACAAAAAATATTACATTCAAATATTAAATGTCAGGCATAATTCATAAATGTAATGAAAGTCAAAGCTGGCTTGGAGATGCAGTTCCCTCATGCATCTCAGTGGCCAGAGATTGCAGCATCCCTTTGTGCTGGGTCACTGGGGTGACGATGGATGCATTCCGAAACCTGGTGTCTGTTAACCCTGGCATTCTCCTTCTGGAGAATATTCTCTATTGCTTTTTAAAGTATTATTTCTGTGGATGGAAACTAATTAGCAATGCTGTATCACAATATTGTTGAAGTTGAAATATCCCAGTTGTGATAGCCTGGGCCTGTTATCCTGGAGGGGCAAAAATGAAAGCTGAAAAACCTATTTCATCACAGTGATTTAGGTGAGACTGTGATATACATTTTGTGAAATACCATCATTCCAAGGGTTACATGGTGTAGAAAGTTTAAGTTCAGAGCACAGACTTAGCTCAACTTTACCCACTTCATATCGTTACCCTTGGAAAACACCTAAAAATCTTTTCTGTAACAAAAGTAAGGAGTCAGAGAATATTTGTTTCTTATTGAGCAAGGAATATTGGTAAAATAAGCTATTCTGGCTGCTTCTCTTCTGAGCAGTACGTGGTTTTGCAGGAAATCTCTATCTGCCTGGACTACTGCTGTAGTTCAGGAAATGTTACACTGTCCTGTGCATCTGTCCCTAATGCTGCAACAGTCTCTCTGACTGACATCCTGACAGCTAGTGCATTAGCAATATGGATGAGCCATGAGCCTCTTCGTTGTCCTGATGTGGCTGTAAAGGGTTTTGTCCAGCTGATTCACTTCAGTGACACAACCCCAGTTTGGTATGTTTGTTACTGTTTGCCATCTTTATCCCTTGTCGTTAAGGGGATGGCATACTTATTACAGCTGGTCAGGGCGGTGTCACTACTCCAGCTGAATGTCCTCCTGTGCTCTCTGATTGCTTGCCCGGAGATGGGATCTGGTCAAGGAAAATACAGCATTTTCCCCTCATTTACTTTTCACAAACACTGTTTTTGCCTGAGTTGGACCAATCAAAAAGAAAATGCCAAACCTTGACTTCACTGAGCCAGATGGAAGCTCACCTGGGAGGGGGGCAAGGGGTGACCTCATGGGAAGGTGATACATGCTTTGCCAGCAGTGGAGGTGTCATTGTTCCTTCCCCATGTTGCTTCTTTGCCAAGAGGAAGGAGGGGTTAGAATTATTGTGGTTTCAACCTATATGGAATCCCAAAAGACTGGAATCAGAGCAGTGGCGTCATCTGGTATTATTTACAAAGGGCAGCAGCTCTTGGGCCATTTCCTTACCTCCTCTGAAAATATTTAATCTCGTCTGGCCTGTTGAAATGACATGAAATAGCAGCTGTGTAGAAGTCCAGAGTGTGACTTAAAATCAAGAGCAGTTACTAATAGATACCATAGGCCAACTGCATGTGTAGATTATTGAAATGATTTTTGAGAACTTAGAGCTTTTGTGGACCTCCTTTCCAGCCTGCAGATGGCTGGATATATCCAGAGAGAAATCTGGGGAGAATTGTGTCCAAATGCTCCATCCAAGACACAGGGCTTCCTGGGATTCCCTAGCTCTGGTCTGGTTTTACACTCAACTGTTTGCTCAAAGCGTCACCCACAGTGGCAGCCTTCCCTTTGGTATCTGGTGTGCCGGCTTGGACACTCTGTTTGGAAGCCTACGCCTGTGGATCGGACTGCGTGCATTTCTTCAGAGTCGCAGGAAAGCTGAACCTCTGGAATATTTCCAGAGGGGGTTTAAAAAGGGGACAAGGTTCTCTTTTTAGTACGTGGTCCTTTTTGTTGCTTTTTATCATCGTTCTGTTATTTCATTTAAAAGGACCCCCAAAGTTTTGTTATGTTTTTGTTTAATAAGGGTAAAGCCATTAAGACAGTATTCTGGGATATTATTTCAGTATCAATGTTGTTGAAGCGCATTTTTCAATTTAGTCTGACTTTGAAGCCATGGGAGCAACTTTGCATTTGAATCCAATCAAGGAACTCTTGATGTAATAAATGAAACACCAGGGAAAAATCAAGGGTAACAATTGTGTTTTCCCCTTTTGACTTTGGATTTTTAATGGGAAGAATCATTTCTGAACATTTTGAGAAATATTAAGTCTTTCCAGGCGAGCGTGTTTTTGCCTATTTGTTTTTTTATGTATTCTTGCCACATAACAGTGGGAGATTTTTAACATACAGCTGAGACTGAAATATAAGCTCCCCTAATGAGTAAGATATATTGTCAGTGTCAAGTCAAATACAATAAAAAATGAGTGAATAATATGTGTACAAAAATGTACCATATGCCATTTCATGATTATTTTTATTATCATATTTATTCTTAAACTGATGCCACAGGCAGGCAAGCACTTTGTACCTTGTGAGGTTTTTCTTTGAGATCTGTGTATTTTTATTTAGCTGATGCTAATCTGCTTCTAGTTGAATAACACATATGTCTGTGCATGTCTATACTGGTATGTACAAACATACGTGTGTTGTGAAATTCATATGATAATATAATACTGCTTGGTGACAACGAGTGTCTT
>VZTL01064005.1:18091-43983 GCA_013400535.1 Scopus umbretta
TTTTCTCCCCCCTTCCAACCCATGTAGTCAGGTTGAAATGCAATCCATAACCCAGGCACAGGCCAAAGGCTCGGTATCTTACTGGGTGGCTATGCCAGGCTCCAAGCTTGCTTGCTCACTACAGATGCTTCATGCCCCTGTACTAGGAACCAAGAATTAGTGAAGGCAGCATCCGACCACTTACTTGGTTTTACTGGCAAAGCTCTTATTGTCATTGATGGGAACTGCATCGTGTGTTTAAAAAAGAAATAAATTCTGGGTTTGGCCTAGTTTTGTAACTTCATTAAACTTTCTGGTGCTCAGAATCTCATTTCAATCAGATGCAGCTTGTAGCCTGACTTTTTCTTCGGCTAAAACCTACTGATCTTTGCTGGTTTAGCAGGGCTGTGATTTATTATCGATTTTTCCCACCCCACCTACTTCTTCCCTCCTCTCTTCTACCCTTCCCACATATGCTTCTTCTCTTCAGGTCTTTATTATTTTTTTCCCCAGTTTGTTTATTTTCTTTCCAGCATGCTTATATGCATTATTGGCTGTTTTAGGCCTTTAGAAACTTAACTGAGGGGCCTTGTTTGAGTGCCATATGCAAGATGCTTTAAGAAATTTCAGTTTTGGGAAGGTATCTTGATCTTTGGAAAGAAGCTCTGTAAAGACATTGTAAAGAGGGTACCCCAAACTTCTAGTCACTTTAACAATGCTTTTTCAGTTTAGTAAGTTTTGAATTAAGTACATTAAGGTACCATGACCAAAATAATTTCAAGTGATTTTTACTTATGTTGAGTTCAAAATATTAAAGAACCTCACTCTAATAATATTAAAGAACCTCATTCTAATAATTCCTATATTTAAAACTACTGTGTGAGGATCAGATGGGAAAAACTTCCACCCAATGAGAACTTTAAGATTCAAGAATATATGAAAATCTGACTGGGGGGAAAAAATGCAGATTTAACCAGGTATTTCTGAAATGCTTTAAAATTACTATGAGTGGCATGAGACTGTTGCTTTTTTTTTAAATGTAGGTCTGGGTTATGCACACATACAAAAATTAAATCGATTTCCTCTCTTTGAGTAGTGGCCTTTCAAAACCTACGAAATGAGTCCTGAGCTGAAACAGTGAATAGAGCATAGTGGGTCTGGTTCCCTGCCCCAGGGCCAAATTATAATCAAATCATATTTTGTTCTTGACTTCTTCAAGGTTGTGTTATCAGCCATGGGTTTCTTTTTAAATGAAGGGATGCCTCTATTCTAATGAGGCTCGATCCAAATGAAACTCCATTTTCTACTTCAGCTATTCAAGTGACACACTTAGGGCAGCATTCAGTATATGTAACTAAACATAAACCTCAGGAGATATCAGAAAATTCTGTAATATGGACTTGAATAAAGCAGTAAAAAGTCATATGATGTGCATCCTCCTTCTACATATAAATAAATAATGGGTCCTGTTACCAGGCTGTGAGGCTTCATTGTGCTGCAGTTATTGACTTTTCCTGGCCGGGGGGTGGGGCGGCGGAATATAAAAAGGATGCAGCTATAGGAAAAAAAAAAATTATGGGAACATGTGTGAATTATGTATGGAGGTTTCTAAGAGTTCTGCACTGTCCTGTGTTAGCGTAGCTGTTCCTTCCCTTCATGTGGAAATGGTGATTTATGCAGGGGCTGCAAGTTGCGAAACTAAATCATTTTAAGTATATTAATGGAACATTTGTAACAGTTGTGAAATATGGCAGGAAGGGTGCAAGAATGAAACAACTAACAAAATTATTAAATAAAAGTGTAAAAATATGTAATCTGCCACTTTTATAGCATTCCCAGGGATTCCACTTGAGTCAGTTGCTATGAGAGATCAACTGTTATGACCTTAGGGCCTGATTCTGTAAGTGTTATATTGCTGGCATAATCCAACTGACTGCACTGGCATCACCTCGTGGAAATCTTTCCAATGCCTGGTGCTTTAGTATCCCAATTCTGAAATGTTAAAGTAATATTAAAAAAAAATTACTGTAAGTGCTGTTGAAAATGTGTTCATGTGCATGAAATGAGACAGAACAAGCAAGAACTATTTTGAATCCTAGATGAGCAAGTATTTGCTCTACCAGCTCCCTCCATTGCTCTTTGCGTTCATCACAAAAATCTTGTGCTGTGCATCTGCAGTTGTATAAAAATATTTCTATGGTACAAAACTTGTAAGTGATATGGCACACTGTCTGCTCGTTTCCTCATATCCTTGCTCAGCCTTTTGCTGATGTTCACATTCAAGAAGACAGTTCGCGGCTTCCATGAGATTGAATCAAAACTCCTAGGAACTGTACAGTATCAACTTTTCTGTTCTTCTTTCTTACCATATGGATTTCAAACCTTTAGGTTTATGATTTTACATGGTTCTTTGCAACGTTGAGGACTAGAAACTTAAACCCGCTTATATGGTGTTTATGTCAAATGCTGTGAGACTTCCTGAAGTTAGGGAATCAACCAAGCACAAAACAAAAAAACCAACCAACCAAACAAACAAAAAAATCATAGATTCACAAGTTCATTAAGTTGGAGAAGAAACAGTTCAAATACAGAATGCCCCTTCTGTAGAAATGTTAACACCTGAACTATTTCTTTCCAAACTGGGAACGTCTTGGGCTTTTGGGATGTCAACTGCTGCACAGCGGTTTTGTTTTGATATTTAATACAGTGTCTGCTCGATCTTTTTCTTAATGAAATTTTGGAAAATGAGAATGTTTCTGCAGAAAATCTTGGTCTTTTTATTTCTGGAAAATAGCATTTCTCAAGAGGAGAAAAGGTCAGTAAGATTATGTAGAAATAAAATTAATCAGCTCTAGTGCAAGGATTTTGAGGGGGTTTGGTCAGCCAGCTGGTTGACACCTCTCAAGAAGGTGAAGCTTTGTGAATTTATTTTAGCAAATAAAAGCGAGTTCCACTACCCTTCAAAAAACAGCCATATAACTGGGGGAGGCTGAAAATGTCTGCTTAGAAGAATAACAGCGGTAGTGGAATTTTTAATTATAAAGACTGTGCTAGAACGCAACCTGCTGTTGCAATGTTACATATTATATCAGCAACAATGAAAATTTCACTATGTGCTTTCTGTGATGGAGAGGATAAACGGTCCTTTATATCGCCTGTGAGGTTTCTCTGACCTTTTAAGTCTTGCTAATCAATTCTCATCCATCAGGATATCCACAAATTGTTGTATGACTTGCTAGAGAGGGGAAATTCTCCTCTCATCACACACAGTACAAAAAGTTTGTCTCCCCCTGAAGCATGAAGGTATTGCTGGAGGCAGATTACTGAACCAGCTGTACAAGTGGACTTGATCTGTTTTGGCACATCCTATAATGCCAGCATGAAGACACCGAGAGACTCATTGTTGGGTTCCAGCGTCACGTTAGGCCAGAATGAGTGGTGCCTAATTTGACAATTCTGCAACTATTGCTGTCAGAGCGGTTCTGTGCTGGGAAAATTTGTGGAAGTCAGGGGAGCTATACCAGTAAACAGCTAGAAAAAGCCAGTGGTGAATTATATCCATTGAAGAGTATTTTATTTGGCAGGGGATGAATGCCCGTCTCTAAGTGCAAGATACCTCTTGGCACCCATGGGAGTGGTGGAAGTCCAGGAACTGCAGTAATCTGGCTGTGGGAATCTGACTCTGCAAAGTGCTGTATGTCCCTGTAGGGTGAAGGGCACCTATTTAATAGCAATGGGATGTGATGTTAGGAGAAATTCAGGATCTTACAGGAGTCTGCTTTTAATATGATGGCCATTGTGTGACATGCTTCATGCAGGAGGGAAAAAACCCTCATCCCTGTAACAAAATAGTCCCCCAATCCTACAAGTTACTAGTTACTAGATTCAATCCGAATCTAAGTAAAAAGCAGTTTTTTCCCCAAGAAGAATTCCTAGATGTGTTCGTTCACAATTTTTGCAGATGTTTATTTGAGTGCAAGCAACACAGGGTAATGAAACAAATGAGTTGGAAGTGTCAGAATGCCCAATTATACAACTCACTGCCTGTCTGTGAGGCTGAACAATGGAAACTACTAGGCATGCTTTACTCATTTAACTTCGTTTAAACTATTCTTGGCATCCAAGTTGCATTAATGCAATAACTTCTGTGTGGCAATTAACAAACTGTGGCGATTGGAGACATTCATACGGCGTGCTGGGGGAGGGTTGCGGGGTGGGCAGTTAGCTCTTTGGCTAGTTTCCTGGTGGACCTGAAAAGAGGGAAGAAAAGATTCAATTCTGGTTTTCTTTTCTCAAATCTGAAAAGGGAAAAAGAAAAAAACTGCCATAAAATCTGAATAGAAGTTGCTGTTGCTCTTCCCAAAAGGACCTAAATTCTTCTCTTTGCCAGTTTATTCCTGTAGCCACCATCATAATTTCCTTTCCTTAGTTGCTTTCAAGTCCTGTGTCAAAAAGACGGACAAGGGGAGGAGGATGCTGTTTTCAGGAAAGAAGTTGGAAGTCAACAGGGGGCAGATGAGAATCAACTAGAAAAAGGCAGAAAAACTCATTATATTTGGGAAAAGGACAGCTGAGTAACTGCAGCTGGACCATCAGGGGAATGGAGAACCTGAAGATGAAAGAGCCAGTCCTGAGCTGCACACTAAGGGATTTTTGAAAGAATAAACTTGATCTTATGCTCTGGAAGCAGCCAGGCAGGGCCTTTTTTTTCACAGACATTGTTCTCGTTGACTTATATTTAAGTTTTCTTTGAACAGAGACCACAGATTTGAACCCATCTTGTTCAAATGGATGTATCTTCTGTATATGCAAAATGTCACTTGACTGTAAATTATTTCAGTCCATGCTTTCTCCTCTAAGTGGTAAAATATAAAGTGGACTGAGACGCACATTATGCAGAATTCTGTATGATTGTTAATAATAGCTGCCCAACCATTCTCCTACAATTTTATAGCTTAAAAATAACGCTCAGCTGTTCTGGAACAAGAGGCCATTGGAAAGGGGTGAGGGCAGAATCTTTCATAACCTTGGAGTGGAAACAGTAGCCGCTGATCTGTTGGCACAGGAATTACCCAAGCCTATTATTATTCTATAAAAAGTAAATTGTTATTACCATATGTACAGACCTCCATTTGGCAGTGCAGAATCAGAACGGCTATTTCCTGACAGCCCGTGCTTCTTGTAGCTGTGTTGCGTGTGTCATACAAAGGAGCTTCTTGGGGATGGAGGATGACAAAAAACACTTGTGAACGGATGACCACCTACTGTGCATAACTACAAGGGCTCTTCCAGGGGGTGTGACCTCCAAAATTACTATCAGCAGTAAAACAATATAGCATCTTTCTTTTTTGTAGTGAACAGTAATATATAACCATGCTTGGTGGAAGCACGCTTTTAGTGGCCAAGCCCACAATCCTCACTCCTCTTTAGTAACGTGTATTCACATAGGAAGCAAGAGCAAATAAAGGAGTACAGAGCTGAGCTCTCTCTAGACAGTTGGGGCATTTTACTTTCCTAGCTTCAGGAGAATGTTAAATGTCTTTTTCATAATAAAGCTTCGTAAGTGTGTGGTTTTGGTTAACTCGAGGCTGAAAACCCAAACCTAGGACTGTGCTAAATCAACAGCAGTTGTCTTCATGTAGGCTAATAGTCTGACTTGGCAATTTCTGTGTCAGATCACCGAATGCCTTTTTTTTGTCAAACTGACTTCCAGAGAACAGTTTGCAGGAGTAATTACTAGTAACAAGTAAGCTTACAAAATTGGATCTTAAAACATCTGACAAATTCGGAGTGTTTCCTCTTTGTAAACTGTGCTCAAATTTTCTAGAGATATTTCTGGAAGCTGTGAAGTGTAATATATGCATGGCAACTCAAAGGTGAAAGTATGCAGTGCCTGTAGTCTGCTTTTGAATAGCGTTGCAGGAATATCAGTTTGTGCAGGGGTGTCACAGCTTTCCTGCAGAATTTGTATGTCGCACTAGATCATGGATGCATAAGAGTAATTGCCTAATTCTGCAACTTGTCCTTATACTGGCATGGGGTGGGTTCGCTCCACTGGGTTCTCAAATCAAATATATTTTAAGTGTGAGGAAATGGCTCTTTATGTTCACATACTGTATGAAGTGCTTAATCATTCATAGCTGAAAATTAGCTGAGTGTGATTATTCACCAAGGTACATTAACAGCAGCTGGTGTTTTACTGCACTCCCACAAGAGAACAAAATACCGGTCCAAAATGTATGCAGAGCTTTTATAGTCTTCTGGGTAAATACCTAGTGGAAAATGGACCAAGTCTTCCTGCTTGCACATTTACTGACAGAGAAAGTCTTGTTTTCAAAGCTACTGTGCTAAACTGAAGGACGAAAATGTTTCTTGGGCAGTGTGGCACAGAGGCCATCTCCCACCCCTTCTGCAATCTCCCTGCCTCCGGTTCTGGGCTGGGATGGTGGAGGGCAAACGCTGCATACTGCTGCTTGGGGAGGAAAAGAGATTGAGCTTGTCACATTGTCTTCTCTTTATTCCAGAATAGAAGCCAATTATTGTTGCAAACCGTAGTCGGGTCTGCCTGTGAGTTCTGCTGCCTTGGTCCGTGTTCCAAAGCTCAGAGGTAATGCTGTGAAGACACCAAGCACTGGTCTAGTCAACGCTCATACATTTTCAGAGAGAGGGAGCTGGTCTGCCAGAAACTCGAACATGTTAATATTCCAATCATGCTTATTTTTCATAGCTACAGTGAAAGTTGAAAGAAAAGAAGGCTGTAAAGGAGAGGTCATTCAGTCCATCCACCTGCCCCAAGACAGTACAGATACAACCGATACATTTCAGACAAACGTCTATACAGCTGTTCTTAAAAGGCTTAAACAATGACAATCACAGGATCTCTGCAGGCCAACTCTTCCAGGACTTAACTATCCTTACCATTAGAAAGCGCTTTCTAAAGTCTAACCTTAATCTCCCTTGCTGCCATTTCAGCCTATTTCTACATGTCCTACCCTTAGCAAACATGGAAAAGGGCTTATTTCCTTTCTCTGTCTTGCAGCCTTTTTCTATATTTGAAGATTGTTATCGCATCTCCCTTCAGACATCTTTATTTTTAGACTAAACAACTCTGCTTCTCCCTGACTTTCCTCCGAGGATAGGTTTTGAGACCTCTGGTGATAATTCTTTTCATCTGAACTCCTTCCAGTTGGCCTGCATTGTTCTTGCATTAGATACTGCGCCCAAACCCGGCCACAGTACTCCAGCTGTGGGAGCCTTACTACTTCTTAGCAAAAGCAGAAGGTTTACTTCAGCTGTCTTATGAGCAGCACTCCTGTTTATATATCCCCCTTTGATATATGCTTTCTCTCAGAAGCAAAATATTCTTGACTTGTGTTCAGTTTGTGATCCATTATGATTCCTAAATCCTTTTCTGAAGACCCGCTGCCTCTCCAGTTGTTTCTTGTCTTATGTCTTTTGTTAACTGCACAGATGTTGGCTCATTTTATAGTCTGCTACCTCATACTTGTTGAAGTGCATCCTCATTTTCTCACTTTTTCCTCTTTCTCAAGATTGTTTTGAGCCCTAAATCTCTCCTCTGAAGGATCTGTTGTACTTTCCCAGCTCAATACTCTCTTCAGACCTGGTGTTTTATTTTTCACCATACCAAATTATTAATGAAAATACTGAAAAATCCCAGAATGAATACAGGTTCCTGCACTTAATTCAGCTATTTGGTAGTGAAGCACTGCTTCTGTGATTTTTCATAGTCATGAACCAAACAGAACAGTTTCACCTAAGCTTTGATTGATTGTTTTGGTTATGATAAAGTTGTGAACAAGTATCAAAATCCTTGCTAAAGTAAAGAGCTAGTGCAGCCACCATTTTTTCATTTTCCATAAGACCCATTCTGTCATGGAATAAAATAGGTTTGTTGGATATGTTATGTATGTGAGTCATTTATGCTTGTTTATAACTTTCCTTGTCTGCTTAATTACTGCTTGCAAATAATTTAATTTTGTTCAATATCTTTCTGGGATTTGAAGTTATATTGATTAATCTTTAAGTCTACTCAAGGTATTTGAAAAAGTGGAACACGTTTTATCAAGGTTTCCTTCATATGGTTATCTGGATACATATATGCATTTGTCTACCCATCTGCTTGCATTTTGTTGTGGATATGCTTGTTGGCAGCAGGATCTGTGCTTAACATGTACTTGATTTCCAGTCCCAAATTTCAAGGTACTTGTCAGCTAGCTACAAAATTTTGTGCTGGCTGGCCTTCATCTCTGGCCGCGTCTGGAACCTGGTTCATTCAGGCCACAGGGAAAGATTTTGTTTTTCAGTGCTTTGGGATACTAGGCTTCTCCTCCTCAATTAAGCAAGAGAACTTCTTTTCAGCTTAAGTAGGATGAGAAATAGTACATAGTTACAGCAAGCAGGTTTATGCTTAGGCTTGTGAATCTGTGATACATATTCTGCCTTGTTTTTGCACTTTATAGATGTATGGGAGTGACTGAATGACTGAAGCTTTTAAATCTACCTCGTGGTTTTTTCAAGGTCGCTAATGTGTCAGGATCTAGCTATGGCAGAGATTTGTTCTTGCAGCTTTGTTCTCATGGCAATATAGCTGTCACTTTGACAACACTTTGACTTCTAGGATTTTTTCACTCTCTTCCTCTGGTGTCCTTAGTTGTAGTAGGTGATTATATTCTGCCTTTATTGATGAGCAGAGTTTAGATGTAATTCCTATTAAAACCCAGCCTCTGTCTCTCTGCCCTTCACACAGCTTCAAAATCACAAGAGCAAAACAGTAGCGCTATAGCGAACTTGGCTTTCGAGTTCTAATCAGGAGCAGTGCCTGCGCGAGATCAGCGGCTTTTAGTTTTAATAGATTAATTCAGAAGCTTTTCCTTTCTTTGTTGGGTTTATATATTTTTTCCAGATTAACTGATCTATCTTCCATGTTTATAGGGGGTGTTGCTAGCAGTGCCTACTTTTAAGCTGTTTAAAGCTTTCCATTACAAAAGATGCTTGCAGGCAGCCTTTCCTTTGAGAAGTTCCTGTCTTTCTCCTGCTTGCAGTAAGTCATTGATATGCAGCATGAAGGATGCCCTTTGACTAAGGAAGTGCCCCTTTTTGTTGTTATTTTTTTCTCCTTTTCCATAGAATGACATCCAGCTTGTCCTGAGATATCAAATATTAAAAATTGTCACCTCACTTTGTTGCCCTTTGTGCTTCAAGAAGTGGTGGCAGCCCACCAAAATCTCCATGCAGTTTAAAGCCAGGCTCTCACCTGTGCCACAAATGCGAAGGTGGAGAAAGGACTATGAGTCCCAGAAAAGCAATGGATTAGTTATAGCTAAGTGGTTATAAACAAGTTCTTGCTTTCCAGGGAGCAGAGAGAAACTGTCTCTTCCAGTGCAGGTTTCAAGGAGCCTGTTGCTCCAATGTACCACTTGAGGGCTAGAGCTTCTTGAGATGTCGGTGGGAGGACCTGGCTTCTCCGACCATTCCTCATCTTGGGGAAAAACCATACCAAGCAGGAATGTCCAAAACGTCATCATACATTCAGCCCATGCACTCTGAAAGACAAGGTCCAGTGACATAGTAGGCGATGGTCTGCATTGTCACAGAGGTAGCTGAATGCAAGCTGCACCGGGCCATTGTAAAGCCAAGCACTGGAGATGTTGGACAGGCCACCTTTACAACCTGAGTAACAATTTCCTGAACACAGCAGAGTAAGGTGGCTGGGTATTCAGATATTTTGAACCTCATCCATGTTACTGAAGGAAATGGATCTTTGCTGCTCTCCCCAAAAGGTGCTGGCTCTCTGCAACTGCTCAAAATGACCTTTTGAGTCTTCTGGTGCCTCATGTGCCCCTAGAAGCCAGCCTGCCCCTTCTGTGCATCACCTGCTGAGTCTAGCCTGGTACTCCTACCTAAGCAAAAGCTGCTGCTAATTTTAGCAGAGGCCCTGACTAAAACCTATTCCTGTATGATACCGCAGAGGCAGGGTTTTCTGGTGATTAATCTTGCCCTTTGATACTATCCTGTGTGCAAGGCAATATGCGCTTCACTTCCAGGTACGTGTTCATATATGTAAAGCTTGAGCAAAGAGTTTCCAAGTAGTTGAACCAAAGTTCAGCTCTGAAGATAATGGTTGCAAAATCATCAGGCCTTCCATTGTGTCAGGTGCAGAAAAAAGTGTTTCTGTTTAACTCTTCCTTCCATCTGGGATGTGAACAAACAATCCACAGTGAATTCTGTCTCCTTCCACTCACTTTCCATTCCCCAGGTATGAGTTTCCTTTTGTTGCTTGAGGGAAGGAAAAAAAGCCAAAATATGTTGAAATTGCCACACTTCAAGGCAGTGTGTGTTGAGAAACTTCTGGAACCAGAAGAGCTACTACCAGTCTCCAAGCCCTGTCTTACTGCACAGCTGGAGAGGGCCATCAGGGCTTAAGAAGCTGCCACCTGTGCAATTTCAGGGCAAAAAAGGGATTAAAAAAAGTTCATGACATTCTTTAAATTGTCTTTACTATGGAAAACTTCAGAGCATCTGTCATTTGTAGATTTTAACAGTGGAAATAATATTCTGCAGAAGAAAAATCTGAGTCTTAACCTGATGTATTGGTTAAATATGTATTCTCTGGCACAAGTGACTGTTTTTCAATGTTTGCACTTCTCTGATATGGGTTAAGAAATACAACAGCAATTAACATAGATGCACTCTGATAACTTGCTTGTGCATCGGTGCTATTAATATCCATCTATCTTTCTGGCTAGTTTCGAACAGGAGACCAAAATAATCCCCCACAAAATGCTGAGGCAATACCTTGCATCGTAAACTGCTGTAACTGTAATGAAATCAGACTTACACCACTTTATTTTATGAAATCTGTTTTGTCGAGCTCTTGACAATGCCTTTCTGTTATCAGGGAGGGCGGGGGGGGTACCGTGTACCTTAGAGCGTAATGCCGCCATTGCCATTTGTGTCTCAACTTGTCCAGCATTCCCACGTCTTTGAATTTCCTGGCACTTTAACTTACACAATAAATGTAGCTTTCTTTTCTTCTTGAATCAGATGCAGCTATTTCCCAACGACGATAAACCTGAAGAAACATCCTAAAAGCTAGATATATATGTGTCTCTTTCACATTTATTGTGGATGTAAAATACTCTGCAAAGATTATAAGCTGCTGCCAGGCATGTAGCCACAAGATGGGTGTTTTTCTCACATATGTATCCATTTCTTTTAATAATGAATAATGGACTTTATATTTAAAAGTGACGTTTCTATGAATGTGCTAGATTGTGCTATATTTCTTTCACATGAGTATATTCCCATCATGGCAAACTTCTCACAGAGCTTGCCTTGGGGGGTTTTGTTTAAAGTAATGTACTTTAATGAAAAAGAGCTGCTGAAATTTGTCAGCTTCTTCCAGCGTGATTGCGCTTTGGTGGTGGTTTAAAAAAATCTTTACCCACTTTATGATCTTCATGCTTATTCCGAAATCCCTCTTCATATTTAAAAGTAAAAAGATATATGTACATACATATTACTAAAAACCATAAAACTGCCTTGGACCTTGTGTATGAATAGTCTCATTGAAGTCAATGAGTAATAGAGGTAGAGCTTAGCAGTGTGCAATTTTCAAGCTCAGGCCGTAGGGTAGATTTCAAATGTTACAAACAATCTGCAGATATATGATTTGCATGGAGTTTTCAAAGCCAGCGATACGTTTTAAAGACTTAATATCTAATGAGAATTAGATGACTTTGATATGGTGTCGCCAGCAGATGGTTTTGGAAATTATCAGCCTTGACTCAATGAAGTATGGACATCTTTGTAAGAGCAAGGGCAAATGAGTGGAGTACCCTTCTACTTATAAGAGTAATGGCAAGCAAGTGTGCAAGTTCTTGTAGGTTTTTTGTTTCTTGTGTTTTTCTTGGGAGAAGTTAAAAGTCCTCTGGCGCTGGTTAGATGGGCATGGCAAACCATATGGCCGCAGCGGTCTGCGACGCTAAGGTTCTTGGTTATTTGTTTTCTCTTCTCCAGGGGGCTGTAGAGGAGACTAACTCAAAAATAAAATTAATTCCTGTAAGATCAGCTCTCCTTTGCCAGAGGCAGTAAGGGGCTGGGTGGCTGCAGTGCTGAATAGTGAGGAAATATTTAAAGAGGGCAGCTCAGACCTGGTGTGGTGGTGTGGTTTAACCCAGCAGGCAGCTAACCACCACACAGACATTTGCTCACTCCTCCCCTCCCCAGTGAGACAGAGGAGAGAATCGGGGGACGGGACGCGGGGGGAAGTAAAATTTGTAGGTTGAGATAAAGACAGTTTAATAGGACAAAAAAAAGGAAGAAAAAATATAATAATAGAATATGCAAAATAAGTGATGCACAAAGCAGTTGCTCACCAGCCTGCTGACCGATGCCTAGCCAGTTCTTGAGCAGCAGTACCCTACCCTGGCCAACTCCTCCCAGTTTATGTACTGAGCATGACATCATATGGTATGGAATAGCCCTTTGACCAGTTTGGGTCAACTGTCTTGGCTGTGCACCCTCGCAGCTTCTTGCTGGCAGGGCATGAGAAGCTGAAAAGTCCTTGACTAGTGTAAGCGCTACTTGGAAACAACTAAAACATCAGCGTGTTATCAGCATTATTTTCATACTAAATCCAAAACACAGCACTATGCCAGCTACTAGAAAAAATAATTTAAAAAAAAATATTAACTCTATTCCAGTGGAAACCAGGACATGTGGCTGCCACCAAGGCAGACATAGTAAGACCTGCTGGAGGCAAGGTGGCCTCTGGAATGCTACTAAGGTGTGCTGGAGCTGATTTGGCGAGAGGTACCATCCTGTGGGGCACCAGCTGCACTCCTGCAGCCCAGGCTGCAGAAGTGCACTCACACGAAGCATTGATGAAAGGAACGGTCTGCTTGGGCAGGAGCATGGCCCTGTGCCAAGCCAGCACCAGTGGCAAAGATGACCTGTGGCACAGAGATCTGAGAGCAGCTGGTACGGAACTTACAGATGACAAGTGCAGGGTGTGCCACGCTTTGTCCTGGAAGAAAGCTTCCTAGCTGCAGGCAATGTGCTAGATTTATAGACAATTGGTTTCTGTGGTTTGGAGGAGCTAGTGGACACTAACAAGTATTCAGGTCATTTTCAAATCAGTCTGGCTGCTCCTTTCTTCTAAGTATCTTGATGGATCCTGACAGATATAAGATCAATAAGGCCATCAGGAATGATAAGTTTTGGAAGTGTATGTTCATTTATGAACACTGATGGAAATCTGAAACTAGAAAGATATACAGACCCACCTCCCCACCCCCCACTCCCCCCCAAGAAAGAAATACAAAGTGGAAATATTCCCTCAGAGACTTACTAAGGCAAATGTTTCAGCCTATGTCAGATTGGCCCCTGCAAGAGGGTTGCTGTGTGAGCCTCGCCAGGAAGGACCTGGAGATCAAATGATCCTTCCTGGCACAGAAGCAACAAAAATGAAGACACTGATCCTCAGCATGGCCTGACCACCTGATCGCTTGCCTTTCCATACCAAAGATCAGCATCTGTTTTCCAATGGGCAGGCCTTGGGTTATTGCTCAACAACTGTCTCAGTTATTTGGCAATATCATAGTGTGTCCCTAATAGTTGGCTGCAAAACTGACATTTGGCCTCCCTTTCTTATTTCATGCTGTTCTAGACAAGCAAGTATTTCCTCTGGAGCCTGGACTCATTTCTCTGTAGAAATGCCCAAAATTTCAACAAACAGCCATATTCAGTCTCGATCAAATGGTTCAAGCAAGGAAACACATTTTAGAGGTTATTGGGTAAGAACAAAACCTGTAGGAACTCTGTAATCTATGTAAATTCCTCTTCAGTAGGAGGAAAATTCTTTTAACGTAAGAGTGGGATTTCTCCAAACTGGTGCTTCCCTCTTCCCTAATAAATCTTTAAGAAGTTTAAAAAATTAAAATCTCAAAACTTCAGCTGCCATCAGAACATTCTCTGAAAGGGTAAATGAAGTCAGAAAGGGCCAACATTTTTGTTACCGATTTGTATCAGATACTACAGTGATGGATAGCAGCAAATTAAGTGGTGGATGGTCTTCAGTGGCATCTGTGCCTCTTTCTAGTTGCTTTATGTTGTTTGAGCTTGCCATTAGCTGTTCAGAGACATTCTCAGCTTGTGGGGAAGATACTTTGTCAGAGAGTGATTTCTTTTTTCCTCCTGCAGTATGAAGTCCATGCCAGGATATTCTCCTACCTATTTTGCAGTGTTTTAAGGTGGCCAAAATTGCTGCTGTTACTCTATATGAGGACCAGTCAGGCACATGCTTCCCACACAAAACCATTTCTAGACTGGCTGGTTTTGTAAGTCACGTGTAAATGTCTAGTGGAGCTCTCTGGAAATTTTTGAATTGCGAGTAATATACAGAGTTATTTTATAGTTAAGTGTGACTAATACTTGTTTTACATAGTTCAAGCTGATGATTATAAAGTTTGAAGCTCAGATGAATAGAACTTAGTACCTAATACTCTGCAGAGCTTGTTTTCATTTTACATTTAATCAATTGATTTTTCTTTTGGATTCTCTTTGAAATTTTGTGTTGGTACCAGTGTGTAGACTTCACTATTGCTATGTTGCATTACCAAAAGCAATATGAGTTTAAATCACTTTATGATAAAACTTTGCATAATCTGCTCATACAAACTAATTAAATGTCAGGTCATTGTAATACAGAGCTCATATTATCACTATGGGTCACTAGAAACAGCAATTAGTAATTCATGTGTAATCCAGTTAAATTCAAATTAAGAAAAAGAATGTCAAGTAAGAGTTTTGTTCCTAATTCCTAGCTTTTATAATTTTGTACAGGTTTATGGGGGCACCACTTAAAAACACAGTTTCAGAATTGGTTTTAATTTAATTTAATTTGATTTATAATGCTCACGCATGACTCTGAGGTTGTTCTAACCAATGGTCATATGAGTGACTTGTACTTAGAAATTAATTAACTTTAGAACGTATACATATTTTGAATATGTTAATCCTTCACTACCTACGCTGTTATTTTACTGATGGATATTTAATTGTATATTTATTTAATTGTATATTGTAATGAGGGACCTCTACATTCAGCTTTCACAAGCAGATACAAAAGCAGCAGCTCGTTGTTAGGTGAACTATGCAACTCATGCTGTAGTAAGCCATAAAAAATGAAAGATTACAACAGTAGAAAGACAGGAGGTTCCTGCACCCTGCCTTGCGCTAGGTAAAGGCAAGTGAGAAGACAGGAGAGTGTTTTCTTCCACAACTAGTTCTGCCCCGGTGGGGCAAGGGCTCTGCACTAGGGAAGCACTGGCTGGTGCTCTGTCATTCAGGAGCCGTCCAGCTCTTCCCCTGGTTTGTATCACCTGGCACCCGAGGGAAAATGTACGGCAGGATGCGTTGTCTTACCCCGCCACATGTGATCCTGTTCCTGCAGCCAAGGACTTATCAGCTGCGGTCAGTCTGCCCTTACTGTAGTACTCAGTCTTGCTGTAAATGTACTGCACCAAGAGCAAAAATCTCTACTGCTATAGTCCACCTGCTATTGCTTTTTTTGTTAGAGCTCCAGATAAGAAGGGTGTGCTCAATATTAGGTACCGTCAGCTTGCTCTCTATACAGCCTTTATAGGCTTTTTCCGTTAATTTTCCTAGATATATTTGGATTCAGGCTTCTTAGCATTTGCCTTTCTTTGGTTAAAACCTCATTAGGCTCCTATCATATTTCAAACTAAATAGAATATCCTGACTAAAATGTCAGTGACATTCTTATAATGGCCATGTCTGAAAGAAGCTAAAATACTGGTTGTAATTTATTTATACAGCATGCAAAGGTCGTAGGTGATTTAGAGAGAAGTCTAAAGACAAACAGTCATTCTGATTGTGCAGTGGCGTATCTTAGATTCTCAGCTTCATCAGAAGACTTTTAGTTGGTGTGAGCATTGTCAGAGCTGGATTAAAAGTCACAGCATGAAGATATCCACCATTCCCAGCCCTGCTCTTGAGTACTTACCAGATTTGCACAAAAACAGTCACTGGTTTCACTGGATGTTGTATGAGACCTGTTATGTGTTGCCTTCTCAGTAAGGGGGTCTATTCAAATCACTTTGAAATCCATTAAAGATGAACGAAGCAACATATTCCAGGGCACTCTTATTTTTAAGAGACTCAAATTTAAGCATCTTACTTCAGGTTCCAGGTTTAAAAGAGTTGGCCTTCTTTTTTCCCTTAACAAAGTGAACACTTGAATTCTAAATCACAATCAGCCAAGACCATGACTGCCAAATTAGGGATGACAGGTATACCCTGCTGTGCATAGTTTGAGAGAGATGGTTTCAGATATGAATTTAGCTTTCAACGAAGGCATGATTTCTTTGTTACTTTCCTGTCACATTCATTTTGTAATACAGTAATCATCGAGCATTCACAAATAGGTGGTTACCCCAAAATACTGCTTGTGCTCAGTTTATTAGTGTGTGCAATACAGCTGTGTGCTCGTAACCTGTAATATTGCAACATACTGAAAACTTGAACTGCAGAATCAAATAAACATAGAGATTAATCAAGTGCTGTGATAATCAATTTTTCATATTTAATTAAAGAAAGTGTTTTCCTTTGGAAAGTTGCCATGAGAGCTACAGATTTCCACTCCCATCCCAGCAGACCGATACTGAACCAGCGAACCACACTGCATGGTACACGGGGCTAGCGGGCATCGGAGGGAGCTGGGCAGCTGCAACAGCTGAGTATGGAGCACGGAGAAGGCTTCAGTATGCTTATGTCTCTTCTTCTCTGGACTGATGACTTAGTAAATGTCACAAGAGGCTACATCATCTTACATCAGCTAAGATCCTGGCCTTGTATTTTGGAGAAAAAAGGAGTGTTTTGAAAAGAGGGAGAGACAGAGTTACGAAGGACCTGGAGATGGGAAGCTGGCACCCTACCAGAGCAGCCCTTGCTTCAGTAAAGCTGTATTTAAGTACTGCTGTGCTCTTTGCCATTGTTTCACAAAGGCAATTACGCTGAGTTCATTAAGACAACATCAAAGGCAGAGAGCTCCCACCATCAGCCACTACAGCAAGTATGCAAGTGTGCTGTTCATATGCATAGAGAAATGGTATTTTGTTTTCCCGTCTCAGAGCCTAAATTCAACATCATTTATAAACAATGAAGTCAATAAGAAATTTAAAGAATGTCTCTGAAAATAAGCCTGCTTTAGAAAAATTCTCTCCCAGTGTAGTTAAAGGTTAATTTGGACAATACAGAGTTTACAGAATCCCAAACAGAAGAGTTTATTCTCTTTACGTACATTGCAGAGCATGGCACCAACTCCCTTCTCACTGATGTTGGCACAAAACCCTATGTGGTTTTCAATGCTCTGGGTTTGGCTTCTAAATATAGCCTTAGATCACGCCTGCCCTGCAGTGGCAGCAGGAGTTCCTGTTTACCTCACCTTATTAGCCTAGGTACTGTACAGTGAAACTGCAGCTACATGCAACTTGGCCCAGGCAGTGAAAACGCTGGTTGCCCTTCTGAGGAAAGCCAGCCACAGCAATCGGAAATCATGTTGCTGTCCCCCTCCCCTCAAAAGCCCACAAAGCTGTTTAATTTTAAGATAGGTATATTTTATATTTGCTTGTGACTTTGAGTCATTTGGTTTTCTACCCATAAGGATTTAAATTTTACCTTTCCTAAAAAAAAAACAAAAAAACCAAAAAAACCGCTTTTTTCATGCAATTGCATGATGCTGGAGTGTGAGGGGGGTTTTAAGAAAAGACATCAAATGGTAAAAGAAGTGGGTAGAAGTAATCGCTATCTAAAGAAGTGGGCATCATCTGAAAGAAGGTGTGTTTTCTCATGGACATTTAAAGGGTTGGAGATCTTTAGTTATGAAACAAGTCCTGTCAAAGGATGCATATTGAAGTGACTTGGTCTACATGGGAGTGTGAATGAGGGTAAATTTAAAATCGAATTACCTGTGAAACTAGGATGCTTTCATCACTGGTAATGGACGAGTCAAAATAAAGTACAAATATACTTAAGATCTGGTAAATTAAGTCTGGCTCGACCTGTAAGTGTAAGAGTGCAGAAGAAGCCTGGTCTCACTTGTGTTGCACGAGCTAATGGAAATGCCAGGATTAATTGCCTGTGCTCCCATATGATGACATGAAGCTGCTTGTATATACTTAGCAAACAAAAGCAACACAGATGTTTCTTCTACAGAAGCAGTATATATCACTGTACCATCTTATACAGTGAGAAGAAGAACAAGGCCATTGATGTTGGTTTCTGGAGATGTTGCAACAGCCACGTCACCACTGAACTCCCTCCACGACCCCCCCAATGTGATATTTGCAAAAGCTGTATGCCATATGTTGTGGTCTATGTGGGTGCATTTAGAAAGCAAGCACTCACAACCATGCAAAAGTAAGTCACAAATTGGTCTTTTCTGAGCACGTGTCTATGAATTTACTACTACTGACAGAACTAGTGTGCTGCCTTTTCTAACATTTTTTTGGGGAAAGGTCTGTAGCTATACATGGAGATACTAGTGAATACTACTGTATTAGTGTAATAATACTGACTGATAGAAATATCCATTGCCTTCTGTGGACAGCCAGAGGAGTTGCCTTTGTGCAGATCAGAACTACCTCTGTGCCCATGGAAACGGCAGCCATTGAAAAGCAAATCTGCAAAATTCTTGTGCGCATTAACAGGAATGTAGAGGGAATAAGATCGTGGCTGAAATAAATCCCTTCCCTTTTTACATTCCTCCCGTTCACTTCGATAACTGCAGAACCAAGAACTGGGCGTTCAACTTAATTCTACATCTTGTTCCCTTCTTTCTGCCCCTGTAGCTCTGAGCCATTGGGCTCAAATGTTTTCCAGAGCTCCTGCTAGGGTACTGCATTTCCAAATATGCTTTATGCAAGCTTTTTTTATAACCAACAGAATCCTACATGTCAGCTGGTGGACTCTGGGAATGTAGACTGCCCCAGCATAGGAAACTTTGGGTTGCTTAGGTCTGAGAAGTGAAGCCATATCATGTGCAAAAAAGATACTGAAAACGCTTCCTTTCATGGCAAGCAGTGTCACTGCTTGTGTTAGCTCCTAGAAAAGCAGTTTCATTTAGACTGCCCTGCTTTGTTTTCATAAATGTAATCTATAGAAGTAATGATAAGCCAAGCAAGCTCTAAGGGTCCTGGCACTGTCAAGCTCTTTAGAATTCATTGTAGCAGGGGAGAACATCTGCGGTCTGAAACTTTGGGAGTTTGGAATGAAAGACTATTCTCCGTGTTTAACCGGCAATGAACTATTTTTAAATGCCTCTCTTATTTGTTAACACCGAATAATGACAGTAAGAAGAAAAAGCTGGTCTCGTATAGCTTCAGAAGAGACTAGGCCATTCCTCCAAAGTTCTTTTTTCTTCAGCTGTGGCTTCTTCCCTCATCCCTGAGTGAGTCTTGTTGATGACTATGACATTTCTAGCCATCTGGATGTATTCTTGCACTGAGGTCCAACGTCCTGAATGTGCGCTGAAATCGTTTGAGATTCAGAGCAGCTCATCATTGTGCTGTCTGCCTTAAGTATGTGGTGGTGGGCAACCTTTCATTACCTATTCCACCAGGGAAAAATCACGCATCCCCTCCCAGTGACTGACAAGAGGCAGTGAAGCCTCATCACTTTCTGCACTCCATTACCCTGCCTCAGCTCATCAGCTAACGGACAGATGGTACACTGTCCTGATGTATAGGTACTGGGAGATGAAAGAACAACTCTACAACAAAATAAACCCATAGGATACAAGTAGCTTTTAAAATGACCTCAGGAGACACGTCAGTCAGGTAGGAATTGCATTTAAGGATTGCTAAACTATAAAATGCCCTACTGCCAACTATTTGCCCAGCTGTTTCTTCCCAAGATGGAGGCGGCAGCTGGATCTAGGGCTCCCTGTGTCCATAAACAGAGATTATAGATCTATATCTACAGCTATCTATCTATCTATCTACCTGTCTGTGCCAAATGTCTCTTTTAGAAATGACGCTGGTTAAGTTCTGTGTAAAGCGGAGCAGAATTCTCTTGTGATGTTGATTACAACACATACTGTGCACATTTCTTAGTTCCAGGGGACAATAACTTAAAAAGTTGTTGAAGCAGAGAGAAGCACACAGGCCTTGGTATAGTTTAATGGCAAATCACATTTGTCAAAAGCGCAGATAAGGGAGCCTAGCTCCAAGCAATTTCTATAACAAAAAATGGAACAAAACTTGACCCTGGACTCGGCGCATGCTGATCTCAGTGTGGGAGTTTTGCTTGCAAGAGAGTGGTGGGATCAGTCCTTTAATATGAAGGGCTTTGCCAGGTCTGCCTTTCATGCCTTTCCCCCCCCACCTAAGGGGGAGAATTTTAGCCTAGGATTTTTTTTTCCTGTGGAGGTGAGCAGTGTGGGTTTTGTGAGCTTTTAAAAGTCTGAAGCAGAAGCCCTCAGTAGCTTAGTAGTGAATTGTGCTGTGGCAAGGCACCAAACTGGTTTGTGTGCAGCTCCCTGGTGTGCAGGAAACCAGCAAAGTGTTTCATGTGGACAGCTTCCTTAACTGTCATTAATTTAACTTTTCTCTTAATTTGAGGATGGCTGATTTGTTGTACTGCTCAAGTATGTAGATATTTTGGGGGAACAACTTTTTCACGGGACAGTTGTTTCTTTGTTCCTTACATGCAAAATTATTTGTGAGACCATGGATCTGTGTGAGATACAGGCCTCAAACAAGAGATGTTTGACTAGATCCAATGCAGATGAGGCGTAGAAAAGAGTTGAAATCAATGTGTTTACAGGTGAAATCTCAGGTGTTCACAGTACATTGCACCAAGCTTATCTATGTGCTTGGCTTAAAACTAAATAAGCACTTTGATTGCTCTGGAGTGATTTACTTTCAAGAAGAAAACCTAACTAATTTTTCGACTATCAAAGGTAGTAAAGACTCCTTTAAAATTTCCCATTTAAAATTTGGATTGGATTTTTTTTTTGGTCTATTTAATTACTAATATACTCATAGACTGTGTAGCACAAGTTCTGAATGGTGAGAGAAAAAAAGAGGAAAAGAGCTTTTGCAGCAGCCGGAGCCACTGCAGAAGTAGAGACAGATTTGTCTTTTAGTTACAGCAGGAAAAGCTGGAGAAGCTCTGCTGAAGAAATTAAAAAATGGCCAAGCCCATTGTTTCAGTGTTGATCCTTCAGTCAAAGCAGCCAGTCTTCTGGTGTCAGATCTATAAAGAATTGCTGAAGCATTTTCAGGGGAACCCCACCGTCTCTGAGAGCAATGGGAGACAACCAGTTGCCCCTCAGATCGCTTCATGAGAGGGGCAGTGCCTTGGCTAAGCAATGCTTGCTTGCAGCCTCCAGACCATTCTTGCCAAGATGTGGCTGCCCTGGACTGAGGAGGAGAGAAGGTGTCGGAACAGGGACACCCTTATGCTGCAGTCTGGTTATAGTCTGCCTCTACTGTGTAGGAACCAAGGCCTTGACTTTGGTCTAAGTAACGCTGGCAAATTTTTAACCAACTGAAAGCACTCTGGAAAGGAAATACATGTGATTTCTTCTACCATGATATGCTGTAGAGAGTTGAATTATTAAAATGCATGAGAGTTTCTCTTTTGAGCCAAATCAGGAGCTGCAACTCTTCTCTGATCTGAGGTCTGGCAGTAGGTCAGATTTTTGCTTTCAGCGTACAGTAAGTACAAGACGTTGCTCCACCTGCTTTCCCTTGGTTTTCTGAGACAAAGACTTGCCAGATGCCTCCTCTTTGTGGCTGTCTGTAAGTGCTGTGGTCATGCAGGCTGCAGCCTGAGACAACTCCACATGGCTTAGCAGGAGTGGTGCCCGGCGGCCACCTCTTCTGGAAGAGTGGTTGGAAAGTGAGCTCAGGCAATTTTCATTACACGGGACAACAGACTGAAACATCTCCTTTTTCCCAGACTGTGCTGGCTACTAGTGAAGAGCAAATAATGCAGAAGAGGGCTGGTGAAGCTGCCATGATTCCTACCACAGAGTAAAATGTACCTTCATGGTACCCTTCAGGCTTTACCATTGTGTAAAAACACAGTTGTGGCTTAAGATAAATCAAGACCAGATCTTGTCCCTTAGGAAAAGGCTTGAAGAAACTGCTCAGTGATGAAGCTGTATTTCCTGGGGTTTTCATCATGTTCATCTTACAAACAAGAGCTCTCTTGCTGAATGGGCATGTGCTGGGTTCCAATAGAGCCATGAGGAAATGAACGAAAACCATAGGAGGGCCAAGACCACTGGCATGAAGGGCTTGTGCTCCTGGCAGGCTCAGAGATGTTTTTCCCTTATGTAAACACTCTGCTCCCACCCAGTACTCCTCATCCCAGTTTCCTGGCAGTAAAAGACCCATAAAATTGTGGTGGTAGACAAGGCATCCTCGAGTACTGCCTTGGTGGCCATGTGTGACCCTGAGAGACTTCATGTGTGGTCACCACGTGAAAACATATAATTTCAAAGAACTGCAAGTATAATACTTTCACTGTAGCTGGAGTTTTGACAATTTACTGGAGAGCCTCACACTTGGCTCCTGCGAGCTTGTTTGAGAAATGTCGCCCAGGCACCTCTCATCTGGCTCTTAATTTCCTCCTCGGGAGACAAGGTGTGCGTGTGTGTGAGAGAAGATGTCAGGGTGGCCTATTTAAAACTTCAGCATAATCATGAACGGGGTGAAGCTTTCAGCAGGTTCCCACAGACTGCATGGGGAAGGAGCATGAGGTACACACGGGCGTACGCATACCCTCGGTGGGCAGAGAGCCTCTGAGACCTGAGGGACCGGCAGAGCTTCTGCAGGCAGGAGAAGCCTGCCCAGCCCTCGGCGCTGCAGTGTGAAGCCTGCCTAGGTGTTCTGGGAAGCGGATGCAGGTCGTGACTCTGTGCATAACTTATGCTGCGTATGGAAACGCCTCTCCCTCTAAAATTAGATGTGTGCTCTCAGGCAGCGTGGGGTGTCAGCAGGGCTTCTGTCTTTGCATTTTATTTCTGAGACCTAGAAAAATAATCGGAAAGAGGGAGTTTTAAAAATCTTTAAAGGCTCTTTTTTTTGCCATTTTGTATTGAGGGTTTTGGAACAAAACTGAAGCCTTTCCTGTTGCATTGTTGTGTTCCCAGAATTGGTGATTAGCAACCAAGATAAGTAGCTAAGGCTTTTCTGCAGAGATAGTTCTTGGATGCAAGGCACGGCAATTCCCATGGCAGTGCTGCCTGCTTAGTCCCTGCTGCCCAGTGCGGGAGCTGAGGCACCATTTTCACTGCATCCTTCATAACAAATCAGAAATAGGAAGCTGGATGGTTTTGTTCCGTAACCTGTATATATGAAGTAACAACTTCTTTCTGGCATTAAGGTATTTGCCTTTATTCAGCATAAAGCACTTCAGTGGGTTGCTGAACTACTATTAGCTCCCACTGGAGAGTACATGAAGTATATTCCTTGTGAAGCAAAGTTGTAACATGCTGTAAGCTCCAAAGCGCTGATGCAATATTTATGTTGTTCCACGTTCTAGTGGCAGATTTAAGCATAATATTGCAGACTGGCAGGAGGCTGTTATGATCTAAACCCCTCAATTATGTCAGTGTTTAATTTTAAGTTCTGTTGCACACAGCAATGTATCCAGTTATGTGTGTTTTTGTGTATGATTCTCCTTCTAGGAAGCAGAACTTCAATGGTAGTGACCTAGGCTGAAAGGCATAGAGTTTTCTTCTCACTCAGAGTAAACCATACATGGTTTGGGCTCCCTGATCTCAGTAATTTATCCAAAAGACATGTTTTTCAGTGCAATGGCAGGTGGCATATCTCTCACTGGTGCTGTGTTATCTGTAAGTCCCACACTGAGGTCCTGTTATCCCATTTAATTTGCAAGCATGTGCAAGGAGGATGCGAATGTAAAACACCTTTCCTCATGATGCCTTCAGTTTTATGCCAGACTCGTATTTGATTTGTATTACACCGTCAGAACAGAGTAGCTGCTTCTGCCCAGTTCCCTTGTCTTCCCTTGAGAAAGGTCCATCAGAGCTAACGTGCGCTGCCTGTGTCAGTCCTCTCTCCTAATAATTATTTTGTTCATTTTCACATTTAATGCAGGGTGATCTCCACTTGGCTTCCTCAACCCACTGTCTTGAGAGTACCGTAAGCTTTATGGGTGATCAACACCTCTGAAACCATTAATTTTTGTGAAGCACTCGGCTCCCACTTAGGCAAGAAAAAGTCTTTGTTTGGAAAAGTTGTGCGGCCACCATGCTTAGCAATTAGAATGAGTTTTGTGAGTAGTTTAACTTTCAAAACTGAGTTTCTTGAAGACTTTGAGGCTTGCTGATCTGAGTCTTTAGGTGCTACTGAAAATTTGGATGTGAGCAGTTGCCTGTTCGTGGCAGCTGTGAGACTGATGGCTGCTTGCATGCCTGAAGGTTATTTGTCTGGTGTCTAAAAGTAGGTTGTCTCCAATGGTTGGCCTCATCCTATAAACTGGTGAATTCCTGTAGAAGACGTTTTATCTTGGTTCCATCAGTAGAGATTGTATATAAGAGGAGTTAGGTTGTTCATCTTCTTCCATTGCGTATGATGCTCATATAAGTAGCGCAGCCACAGCTTCAGTCAGAAAGTGCACTTAAGATTTTAACTTTAAGGACAAGTAGAAGTTTTTGCTTCAATCCTTAATGCTAAGAACATCCTTGAAAACTTAATTGCATTTGTGATAATGTAAGCCCACTCCATAGAAAGCATTTTATCATTTTAGTTCACTATAAACACAAATTTGTTCTTGGCAGTTAAATATTGAAGCGGAAATTTATCCCGGCTAACTGAGGAACCGTAGCTTCCCTGTGTGGCCAAGGAGGAGAGGTCTATCTAATCATGCCTTAAGTGATCTGTAGCACCTTTGCGAGCATCTCTCTCTCTCTACTGATTGCATCAGCTACTCTCCTAATTTAAGTACTTCGTTCCTTAAAGTTAAGGATAAACGTAGGTCTGAGAAAAGTTCAATTTTTTGTTGATGAACAGTGGTAAAATGTTTACAGTCCAACCAAATATTTTTCATTCCTTTATTTGTTGCTGTGGCTGTCTGTGAACGTCTCTCTTCCTTTCTGTTAATGAATACAGATGTGCAACTGCCTGCACCCATCTGGCTTTGTTCAATAACTGTGCAAGCACAGACGTTTAAATCAAATATTGATAAATACAGCCTTTAATATGTAAATTTGTATTGTGAACAAAACTATGTCTGCCTGCTTTTTTTCATGGAGAGGCATTTCTTACATGGTGATACTTTTTTTGATTGCCATTGTATTCTGTCTACAACGGCACATGCATTGATGCTTGAGTGTCGCAGGGGTAGGAACAGTTCCTGAAATATATTTGGGCAGAAGAATAAAAAGGTAGAAGGAATTCTTTGGACATAATAATTCTCCTTCTGTTTTGATAGCAACTTCTTCCTCATACAAATGTCTTTTCAGCAATCAGAGACTTAATGTGCAAGGTGCACTAGAAAAGTCCTAAATGGTTCCAGATAACATCCGTGGGAGTGCCAGACAGGAGAGGTTTAAAAGGTGTGCCAATGTGCGTACACGCAAAAAAAAGTAAGTAATAATAACCCCTGGCTTTCAAAATTTGTAACGCTCTGAAAGTAGTGAAGTAAGGCCCTGCTAATAGGTTTGACAGGTGCTTGATGGGGCTATAAAAGACCTTATGGTGAGTTGCAGTAGGAGAGTCCCTAGCCAAAGGTTGTGAGCAGTCATTTCTCTCTCAGGATAGTTTGTGATCAATTGTCATACTTGCTGTTAATTCCAAGATCTTCAGGACCTGTGATTTCAAGGGATTTCCCCC